>JAQNCA010000015.1:10860656-10887854 GCA_029783725.1 Acanthurus tractus
TTTTAGTGCAAGTCTGCAGCCATGCTAGCAACTCTGTAAGGCTAAATGCCAACATCAGTATTCTCATTGTGTCAGTAAGTCTTCCATTTTATTGTAGCATGTTGCAAGCTCATAATGATTAATTAGCACTAACACAAAGCATGGCTGCAGCTGGAAAGAATGCCATTATTTTTGCAGGTAATTGGAAATATAATGAAAGTTTTGGACAAATAAAATTCATCAAGGAAGTCAAGGATTCAATAACTCACTAAGCGGCAGTTGCTGTCCTTAAGCCTTGCCACTATCATGACCTACAGTTTTATATTCAACCTAAGGTAAAGACTTATTAAAGCCCCCCTCAAGATCAATAATAAACTGATATTGATATATAAAATTGATGAAACCCCTCTTTAATAGTACAACAATAGCGTAAATAACTTACTAAAAAGCAAGCCTCTTCCACTGCTGAAAACTTTTTTAAATTGCAAAGCTACAGCCTCCAAAGCGACTGATGATTGTTCAACATCTCCCTGCTTGTTTGTTTATCTACAAAAATAACACATGGATGAATGCTGTTTACCAGTGGAACCAAAGGCCCCAGATGTCGGACTTTCTCGCCAGTGCATCAGCGAGGAGGCATAATGGCTAGATGAAATAAAATGAAAGCTTTTGGAGGAAAAAAAAAACACAGAACTCCCTCCAGAAAAAAAACATCACATCAATCAAACAGCTCACTAAAATAAAAAAAAAAAGTCAAGATATGATGAAACATACTGAAGCGTGAAGGCAACATAGAGCTCTTTATCAAGCTTAAACATATAGACTCACTGGGAATCCCTACTTTGTATGTTTGACTTTAAGATGCATCTAAATCAACCTGCTGTTAAGTCGAAAAGCTCTCTCAACCACAGCTTAACTCTTTATTTGTGGTTCTTTCATAAAAGGAGTTTCTAATGTTTCCTTTTGTGCAGAAGTGTATGTTTTTATATGTGGTTTGCTGCCATATGCTTGTCTACCAAACAGCTGGTTAAAAGCTGAACTTGACTTGTAGGTGAACTGCCCAGCCCTGATCCCTCTTTTGTGAGCGCACCGCTGTGTATTTATCCTTCTGTAAAAGGTGGTTTGGGGCCCATAATGGGCAAGCATGGGCTGGCCAGCGCTAGATAGCTGCTGTGAATTGCAGACTAAAGCTACCTCGGTCCTTGAGAGTCGCTGCTGTCTGAGAGAGTCGAATTGTTTTCATCACTGTTCCCTTCTGAGGATCAGCTCCTGTGATGTACACTAAGAATAGCATTAAAAGACTTCATTCTCCCGCCGTTGACAGGGCTTTCGATGGTTTATTACCTAGCTCAGCGCACAGCAATCTACCAACGCTTAAGCTATTACACAGATACCGTTCCTGTGCTCTGAGTGAATTTACAAGTGATTGTTTTTTTTTATTTTAATACACGTGTCCGCTCCTCTCTTGTGTGTTTGATTTATTTTAACCGTGAGAAGAAAGGAGAGTTAAATTGACTTGACAGGACTTGATTGCTGCCTCTGTTTTGTTTTATAATGTGAGAGCCAAGTATAACAGCTTCTGTATTACAGTTGGCCTACGGACGTGGAACATTTGTCAGAAAGTTTTCATAAACAAGTCAAGACTGGGATGCTGGGCAAATATTAAACATGCCGTTATTTACTGTAGAGACAAACTGCGTAGAGGAACTGAATTATGCGGAGCCCACAAAACCCACTCCCACTCCTGCACCCATGCGCACACACACATACACACACACATATAGACAAGCATACAGAAAACAACGAGCTGTGCAAACAGTGCAGATATATTGGCACACATAACAAGTGTTATTACACACATGCACATATACTTAGGCCGTGCTTAGCACCAGGAAACGAGTTGTTTTATGAGTCAACCTCCATCTTGATAGGGGGAAATAAAAGCTCTTCTCCTCCTTCCTCTCTTCATCTCTTCCACAGTGCCCTCCACTCCTAAATCAGACCCTTGAGAGGGGGAGGAGGGGAAAGAGGTGGTCGCCCTAGGCACCTCCAGTGACTCAGACAATAGTAGATTTACAAGGTTTTAAATTTCTACGAGAGGTCCTCATGAACCCTGCGGTGGCCCCTTTCAGATGGAAGGGGCCCTATGAGTTTATTACCTTGTCCTGGGACAAAAACAAATGCGGCTCTCTGACATGAATTCTAACTGCCGCTGTTGTTGGTTTGAGTTTTTTTTAGTTGATGGAAATCCCCATCAAAGCGGCGTGAAACCCTGACGGCGTTGTTGCGAGTTCATGAAGTATAGCGGCGATCAATCCTTCAATCGGTCATTCTCTCCCATCCAGTTTTATTTGCTGTGCACTTTTAAACAAGTCCTGAGTGGTTTGCTAGAAAACCGGGCCAAAACCTCAGAGGGGGAGTGAGCCAAGAAACAAATGGTGAGGGTGTACTTCACCATAATGTAGAGAAAAGTGGCTCAGATTGATTAATGTAGAGAGAAACATGCTTGAATTAAGCATATGAGAGGCTACACTTTCATTTCACTTTTTGACTAGTCAATAAAGTCGAGGCAATTTTCTAAACTAATCCTGAGTGGTCCTCTCCCACGCTTGCTGCATTTATCTCTTCTCCACCTCATTCAGATCCCTCTCCAAATCTGGTCCCTGTTGAATTAAGATGTGACTCGACTAAGCCGTGTGGGCATTAGCCTTGATTTGACTCTGTCAAGCTTGGCCACGTTTTAGAGTAGCCCTCCCGCGGTTGCAGGTGTTTGTCTCATTTATTGGCATAAAGTGTAATGTTGTCCCTCTGCCTAATGCTGCTGCTTGTCAATGGATAGATAATGGTGCTGCTGGTAACTGGTAACTGTGATATGTGTGTTTTCTGGTGTGCTTCCACAGGAGGAGTGCCAGAACTACATCAGGGTGCTGTTGGTGAATGGGAACAGGCTGTTTACCTGTGGAACCAACGCCTTCACCCCCATCTGCACCAACCGAACGGTACAAACAACAGCAGAGTTTCTCTTTTTAGCCTCTTCTACCTTCTTTTTCTATCTTGCCACTCTTGTTGGACTTTATTCAAAATGCTTATTATTCTTCACTTAATCAAGGCTTCAGTTTCTATTTAAATTAATATGTAAACTCTCAAGACTGTTCCAAGTGAATCAGCAAGCCACTTTGAATGGTAATGTTGAGGAGATGATTAAAAGATTTTATAAAGCCTCCAGGAAATGCACCAGGCTCTGACACCACTTTGACATAGTGGCCAAACTGTGTAATTACATGTCACCGAATGCAAAAAAAACATTTTACGACCCCCTCAAAATGACTTTCGTCACTGTCAGAATTTTTATTTTAGGGTTGGGCGACATATTAAATATACATATCAATTAACACTTCATTCATACTTGACAGAAACCAAATAAAACCATCTCGATTAGTCTTAATGAATCATTTCTGATGCATTAAACTGTGACTGTCAGAGATGTAAGGGACCCTCATGTCATCGGCTCCCTATCCAAGTTGCACTGCAGGATGGAAGTTGACAGCAGCTGTAGTTCTTCAGACCTCTTCTTTTTCTTTAATTTATGTCACATTTGATTATCAGTACTTACTGAAAATCTATAAAGAAAACCTATTACCTCAGTAATGCATCTTAATGAATCATAATCCTTGGATAACAGTAATATTTCAAGCTGGGTAAGCCTGATAGCACTGCAAATATGAAAAGTGAAGTGATATGGATTGAATTGACAATGTCAGAAGAAAAGGTCAAGGTTGATCAACACATTTAATGAAGGTGTGATTGAGTTGTGATGATTATATCACAGGATTCACTGTATGAGCTCATGTTGCTGTTTTCGCCTCTTTTGTTGTGCAGTCAGGGATGTAGACTAATTATTAGATGAAGCTTATTAAGCCTTCTCATTTAAGAAGTCATGTAACCTCAATCTTGTTAAATGTTTTCTTCAAAATGTTGTTTTAAGATCATTAGTACTGATAATCTTGACATTGGCCTACGAGTAAACACATCCTTGTGTCATCTGTGCGTCTTTGCCCTTCGTCATGAGCCACTGAAATTACTAAGCCTCTCTTCTTTGTGTAAAGTTGTGTTTTCATGTGATGCTTTCACTCCTGTCTCTCGCTTCAAGCTTTTAATTTCATGTTGTAAAGGGATATTGAGTCCGACTTTTCAGTTTGAATTGCTATTGTGTGTCAGCAGGCTCTTTGAACACGATTGTATGTGTGCGCATGTGTGTATTAACCACTGGTTTATAACTTGCTGCCACCCTTTCATTGCAATACAAAAGAGTAAAGTGCTAATAACAATGTTTCTCAGTAAATAACTGGGTCAGCTAAAAAACTTTCATGTCCACTATTGCTAGTGGTGACAAGTGCCCACTAAAATTAGGTTTGGGCTAACATTTAAAATGTCAGAGTACTGAGCTTACCTGAGAACATATCAAATATGTGCGTCTACTTTGTGGGATTTCAAAGGAGGGGGGAGGCGGGGGTTTACTATTAGGATGACATTTGTTTTTGTCCAAAAGCATTGCATCCAAAGGTCACAAGCTCATAATGACTGTTTACCGCTGTGAAAAAACATATAGTTGAAATGTCATGGCATTATTATAGGACTATTTCATCAGGCGCTGTCATATTTGCCCACTGAACGTCTGCTAATGTGAAACACTGGATGACCACACGGACAGCAAGGGGCTCACGTGCCGACAGATTTACTATCAGCTGTGATGGATGAACAGAGGAGGAGCAGATTACTTTATTAGTTTAATAAAAGCCCAAAGGTTACAGACAGCTCGTAATTTTTCTGACTTTTCCAGCTGTGTTATACCTAATTATGGTGATGAAGACGATGAGGATGGTGGTAATGAGAGTGGTCATGATAATTAGAGAAGTTCTGGGCAATCTAGTGTTGAATCACAAGTCATTTACAAGAACTGAAGCCACAGTCTTTCTAGAAAAGCATGAAAAGAGCTAATTCTTGCCATTTAAAGCTTGCTTAACATTTCAAGTGGATATTGTGTCATTGTATTCTTTCATTTAACTAAATAGTGCTGAATTAAAGTATGATGATCTCAGAATTTAATACTTTGCCACATAAAAAAATTAAACATTTTTATTTTACTTTTAAATTCAGTGTTGTAGACAAGAGAGAAGTCCTCAAACAGAAATTAAAGTTCAACATAATATTACTTAATCTTGTCTTTCAAACGTAGTTCAGAATGAGCTTAACACTAATATATGTGCCTTTAACAGTCCTTAAAAAATATGGGTTTTATCCAATGTTACACTTGAAATTGGCTTCAAGACACAAGTTTTAATTTATTTTTTTTTTCAAATTTTAATTAAAAACTTGTAATTTATTTGTCAAATATTGAAATTTTGAACTTGATACAGATTCTGTAAAAGTCTACTAGGACTGAATAAACAATTCAAATGAACAGCATTGGATTGAACTCTGTATTAGCCTTCTGTTATTTTACAGTCTTGTTGTTTTTTGAGAAATTTGCCAAATCACACAAGAAAAATGTAAAAGAGTAGATACTGCGAGGGGTGACTGATAGGTTTGTGGCCAAAGGAGAAAAAGAGATGAGTTATGCAGCTCTTTTTGCATGAGCGAATATGCAAAATATTTGAAGTTAATAACTTTTTGGGTATTTCTGCTTCTGGTAATTAAAATTTTTGAGTCAGCACTGTCTGGGAAAATGAATATCGACCTTTGAGTAGACATCCAGGATCTCATCCAGCACTCGTTCTGCTCATCTGATTTGGCAGCTTCAGACTACAGCCTCTTCCCAACGATGAGAAAGAAGCACAGCGGTCACTGTTTTGACAGTAATGATGGTGTTGTTGCTGCTGTTGACCACTTTCAGGAGGTTCAAGAAAATGCTTTCTACAAAGAAGGGATCCATATGCTCCCAGACTGCTGAACTTGTTGTGTAAATGTGGGAAGGGATGGTGTTGAAAAGTTAATGTGCAGGATTTTCTAAACTGACTCCTCAAACTTAAAAACCACCCCCCCCTCTATTCAATCAAACGCTCAATATGAAGCTGTGGCTATTTAGCTTCGTTTTGCACATAGACCCAAAAAAAGGAAGACAGATATCCTGACACTGTTCAAAACATTAACCTTATTTACCTGTCTTGTGTGCTTATAAAGACAAAATCCAAAGTAAAAACAAGCAAAAAGCAACAACAACATTTCCCTTGACTTTCTGAGGTCTTCACAGTTTGTCCTGCAACTGTACAGTAAACGAAGACTAAAAAAAAAGACTCCAGGGTAAATAGGTTCAGAGTTGCTGGTTGGTGGGTTTTGTATTTTGTTTTATTTTGTTTTGTGTTTCTTTCTATTTTTCCCTGTTTTTTTGGGGGTTTTTTTTTCAGATTTAATGCCAAACTAAGCCGGTCAGCCTCAGACAAGCTTCATATCAAGTATACAAACATGAGAGTAGTGTCCATCATCTCACCTAAGTCTCACTAACACAGCAAATTGGTGCATTTCTGAACCCCATTGCTGTAATTATGATGTCAGTACTGGTAATGATGTCTCTGATGGTCAGAGTGCTGATACTTACGGTGGTTATGATAAAATGATGGCTGTTGTTGTACTGATGGAGGCAGTGTGGTGTTGTGTAGCTTTTATGAATAAAAGTTGATGACAGTCATGTAACTTCTGCTTAATATCAGTTTATTATAGACAAAGAAGTTATATGGGGGAATAAAATTTATGGACAGCTCTTTCATTCTTTTCACACTCATATAGCTCATGCTTATTAAAAGGCTTGAATGGCTGGATTTCCTGTCAGACTGGGCACTTAAATATTCTCTTAAAAGCCACAGTAGTTTCTCAGTAGCATCATAGATAGCACCAGACTGGCTCTCACTGCAGTCTGTCTAAGCTGTGAGCTGTCTCTTCATATAAAAAAGTCTCTATCAGAGTCATTCAAAGTCACTTCAGTGTCCTATTCGCACAGCTGCTGGGTGTGCAATAGAGGAGACTTTCACTCCCCTTCCTAAAAATGCAACGGATGCACCGCCATCTATCTATTTATCACTCCTCCTCTTGTTTTTCTAAATGACCCAATTGACCTAAAAGCAGCTATTCCGGCCGAGCGAATGAGTCCCATCAATACCGGGCTTTCATCTGGGGCAGGCAAAGCTCAGACACTGCTGCTCTGTTTTGTTGTGGTTCGGGTGGGGTAGAGGTGGCAGGAGTTAACAGAACCCTTGATCCAAATCGACCGGCTCCAGGAAATTGGCTGAAGAAGTCGCCTGTTTTTTTTCCAAAACACATGAATGAATGGAGTCTGGCCTTCTGTGTGGGAGAGCTGTCTACAGATTAATCATTCAGTGAAAAAGTATGCGGAGAGACTGCGACTTGTGCCGTCACCTGAGGTCCTCTGCAACCCTGATTGATGGAGAAAGTTTTTGCATTTAGAATAAATCCGATTATCATTTGTTGATTTCAAAATATAGTTCAATATTTCTACCTTGCATCATGCATTTGCCCTTAAAACTTAGATGAACTTGGATGGAAGCACAAACCATGAGCTAATCCCCCTGTACTGTGTTTACTTTTGCACCATAAAATATAATTACATCTTGGATTTAGAAAATGCATCATTCCTTTTCGGTATTCAAGGCTGAGTCGCTGAGCTATAGCATTTGTGTTTTTTACGAGGAACCAGTGCAGTGTGTCAGGGCTAAGCCAGGGTCATGCTGTAAAGTATTTTAAAAAACCGGGGAGCAGGATTTAGCTTCATATTCCAGAGACAGAATGCGAAAGAAGACTGCATCTCACATCAAGCCTCTTTTGAACTCAGAGAGGCTTCTCAAGGATGTGGTGTAATGATGTTATAACGAGACAAACCGCTGGTTGACGTCAGAAACCAGACTAAACGCTGCAGCCCAGAGGAACTTCACTTTTGAAGCCACTTTTAAGAATTTTATTTCCATCTTAACAGGTGGTTTTTTTGTCGCATCTGACTTAAAGAAGCCGCTCTGTCGTGTGTTTTAAGCTCCTAATGATTCAAAAATTGTTTTTTGATTACATTTCCTGCTCCTGAAGGTTTTGTTCATATACTATATGTAAAACAAACAAAGCATATTGAGATAAAATGTTTTTTTTCCAGTCTGCACCATTTGCATTTTGGCAGGAACAAACAAAACATTACCAGACTTCACCTGTTTGCATTCTAATGTTGCCCTTAGATACTCTGTCCTATATTTTTATGCAGGTCTTGTTTTTGTTTTTTTTTTGTTTTTTTTTATGGATGATTCATTATTTAGAAATAAGAATTAATGCATCTTACTCTCGGGTATATTACATTTTAGTGTTTCCATTTCTTAACTTAAGGGATAGTCCTGTTAGAACCAATCAAAGTCATTTTCTTGGCAACGTCTGCTTCTTGTCAATGCCCATTTTTCCTCTCTCCTTTATTAACCTGCCACTTTTGTCCCCGACCTCATCCGCTTCTTTTTTTCTGTATATTGCAGCTGACAAATTTGACAGAGATCCATGATCAGATCAGCGGGATGGCTCGGTGTCCCTACAACCCCCTCCACAACTCCACCGCCCTCATCACCTCCAGCGGGGAGCTTTACGCCGCCACGGCCATGGACTTCTCTGGCCGAGACCCCGCCATCTACCGCAGCCTGGGCGGCCTGCCACCGCTGCGTACTGCCCAGTACAACTCCAAGTGGCTCAACGGTAGGGGGGCTGCCAAAGTTTGGGGTCCAGATAGAGACATTGCAGTTTATATGCTGTGCATAAAAATTGTTTCATACGGATAAACGGCCACATGTAAACATAATGAAAGAGAAAATCGTCTTTTTGCCTGCATCCATCACATCTATTAAACATAAGCGCTGCAACTGTTGGGGATTGAATGTTTTGCTCAAAAAAACTTAAGCATAACAGATGCTTTTCTAACATTAGAGCTGAGATCTGTCTCTTTTGCTTGAAAGACTGCCCTCCCACTTCAAGTAGCGTAGAGTGCTGAAACAGAAGCTCCTTTTCATAGTTGTTCACTTGCCTTGATGTCAATCAGAACAATTATTTCTGAAGTAACTAAGCAACCACTAAAGAAAAATGTATTTATCTCACCCTTTCTTTGAGGGGTTTTAAATTGCGAATTCTTCAAAAATCAATGTCTTTTTCCCTGAAAGCTCAGACGCACTTCAAGCACAAACCTCCTCAGCGCAGCCTGGAGAACTTCAGACAGCTTAAAATGTCCAGCCTACAGAGGAGCAGGTCAATCAGTATCTTGTCAGCAAGTGACTTTTATCTGATTCACATTTAAGCTAAAATTGAAAAAATAAATTAAAAGCCACCACATACATCGCTTTGCAGCAACCTTCTGGGAAAAGGTTTAATAACTAATTTTATGGCGAATTGATTTTCCTCCTCTGTCTCCCCATGCACTGCCCTCCAAAGGTGCAGGGGGAGCAGGGGGTTGCAATGAGAAGGAGGGGGAACACTTTCATTTAAAGATGAATTAAATCACTGTCAGGGAGAATAAAGTGTGTGGTTTTAGATCCAATTATGTCATACATAAAGATGAACGCCGTAGCTGTGACAGCATCTTGGAGGTTGCGTGTTTCAGATAGGTTGACAGCTATTACGCTACACCTGTTTTGGTCATTTCTCATCCTAACCTTTAAGTTTGGGGAGTGAAAAATGAGTTTTCTTATTACAACACAACGCCATTAATAACGTGGCCTGTAGTTATTAATCCTGATCACCTGCTGTTGTGTGGGCCACACGCTCACACACCACTGTGAGTCAATCAGTCATAACACATACCCAGTGCTCTCCCACTCCCTATTACTTCCACAGCCTTAAATATTGTTCCTTCTGTATTTCTCCCCCCTCTTTCTACACTTCATCTTGCTCCTTGCTCTTTCAATTTTTCCTTTATGTCGTCTCTCTCTAACTCACTCCCCTTCTCTGTTGTTACCTCTCCATCCACAGAACCGAACTTTGTTTCCTCCTACGATATCGGCAACTTCACCTACTTCTTTTTCCGGGAAAACGCCGTGGAGCACGATTGTGGCCGGACGGTATTTTCCCGTGCCGGGCGAGTCTGTAAGAATGACATAGGTGGACGTTTTCTGCTGGAGGACACGTGGACAACCTTCATGAAGGCTAGGCTCAACTGCTCCCGACCGGGAGAAATCCCCTTTAACTACAACGAGCTGCAGGGGACATTTTACTTGCCTGAGCTGGAGCTGCTCTATGGCATTTTCACTACCAACGTGTGAGTAAAATGCAAATCTAAAAAGTGTACAATGACTATAAATACATTAGATTCTTCTTAAATAATAAAAAAAAAAAACACGGTTCAAACTGAATTTACATCAACAAATGACAGCCAGCAAAACCCAGAACCCCTCACTTTCCTTTTGCTACATGAGCTTTCTGTTTTTACACAACACAAAGTTTACAATGAATACAACAACAACAAATACTTGGTTTACAAAAAGTTTTAATTTTTCAAAAAATCGGTCCTCAATTCTAGAAAAAGACACAAAATTAGCTTTACATTTCTAGCCACCAACTACTGAATTTGTTGTCTCAATCAACAACTTAGCTATACCTTGCTAACAAAGTAAGCTCATGTTAAAAGTTGACTCAAAATACTGTTTCTAGATGTTTTAAAATAAGGACCCCTTAACTTAAAATATATTAAAATGTTGAAAGCAACTTTATCATTGTTTAATGTTAAGTTACTAACATTTAAGTTAAAACCCAGAGGAATCCATGATTTTATTCAATGTTAATGATATTTTGTCACCTGATGTCAACTTTCGCTGCATTGTTTGTATTTTTAAACAAACAATATATATATTGTTTGTTATATATATACAAAAAGTGATCTATCCGAAGAACACATGTCAGTCTGGTATTTACAAAATTTGTTTGTTGACAAATTGCTTGTCTTTCCTGCCACCAGTGATTTGTCTGCAAATTTTTCACAAATTGTTTTTCCTTTCCCTTCCCTCATTATTTTCTCTTTTGCATTGTGATTTGCATACAATTTCTTTGAAAGAAATGCTGCCTTTGTAAATAATCAGATTAAGTTAATTATCAAGTCTTCTGATTAAAAGTTTAAATCTTTTAAAGTTTCACAATCACCCCAGTTCCATCCGTATATTAGTGTGTATAATTTGAAGGATGAAGGATGAGGCAGCTCACAGCATCTTTAGATGAGATGAGAAATACCAACACAAATTGCCAGATTGTTCTGTTCCTCTTTGTTGTTACTGTGCTCACAGAAAGCTTCATCTATAATTCAGAGTGTTTTTGTCGCCACATTGTCATTTGTGTAAACAAATTTGACTGCATCTGCATTAACTTAGCGTGTGACCTTTTTGTGCCATGCACTCTGAATATATACAATTGAGTGATATCAGACAATGATGTTTACACGGCGTGGTTACGAGTGCATCTCAAATTGAATTTCCAGTAGAAATCTTTTCCCATAAACACTCAAACCAGCCCACAAACAGGATCACTTAGTCCGTAGCCATCTCATGTTTGAATCCCCCGAGAGAAGCGTATCATCCCGCATTTAAATTATGGGGGATGTGAGACATGCGATGCATCCATGGATGAAAACTATTATTTTCTATTCTCACTAACAATCTCTCTCTTATTTTTTTTAATTTTTCACACTCACCAAGACACACACACACACATGCACACGCACGTGCACGCATGCACAGACCATTATTAAAAGCTGAGTAATCTATTCTTTATGGTCAATGCCTTCACATTGCTGAAAAAGAAGTCTTTTGAAGGGTATTGGAAACATTTCCCCCTGCAGGCAGAGAGTTTAATGAACAGCCGCATTGGATTATAATTCACATCGCCCAAGTCCCACAGTTTGAGTTGAGAGTTAATGCTCTCATTCTTTACTTTCTCTTCAGAAAGGAGGGGACCTCAACTTGTTGAAACTGACTGCTTAAAAAGTCAAAGCTGTATTTCAGCCCTAAGATCTGTACAGTTGAACTGACAAGCCGAACAGCGCGGAGCTTAATTGTGTTCTGTTGCTGGATTTATAATCCAATAATGACAATCATTTATGTCGCCGTTTGCATTATTGGTCTCCTGAATGATTTGTGTCTTTGGATGAGAGCGGCATAAACATACAGAGGTTAGCTTTAAATGTAACAACCAAGTTTGAACAGTTTTCTTCTAGTTTCCTGCCTGTCTTTTCTTTGTTTCTTCTTCTTCATCACCCCCTCTGTTTTCATATTCCCTTTTGTTGGATCATGCTTATGTCTTTTATTTTTGTTCCTGACTTTCAGAAACAGCATTGCTGCATCTGCGGTGTGTGCCTTCAATCTCAGTGCCATATCACAGGTTTTCAACGGGCCCTTCAAGTACCAAGAGAACTCACGGTCAGCGTGGCTGCCCTACCCCAACCCCAACCCAGACTTTCAGGTAAGAAAACTCAACAGGAGAGCCTGGATCGTGTTTTTGTTGTTTTTATGAGATTTGAACGGCAGAGAGAACCGACAAACATTGAAACAAGATAAATAGTCTAAAGCCATTTTAGAGGCAGGGCAGTGCTTTGTGGCAACATGCTTATGCCAGCATGCTAACATGCTTGAGATAAAAACATGCAGGTGTTAAGCAGCTGTAATGATTAATACTTACTGAACTAAGATGAGCTATTATAGATTAGCCTTCAGCATACTAATTTTTTGTTTTTTAGCCCTAGACAAAAACCCTGAGGCTGATGGGAACTACAAATTCAAATTTTGACCTGATGATGGTGAAAAAGTCAGAGGATCAGTCGAGTTAGTTTAGTTGGTCCTGTATCTTCTTGCATTATTTTTTACTTCAATTAAAAATAAAAAAAAACCATAAAAAATCAAAATCAGTCAGAACCGTCCTCTGGAAGCATGAATGTGCTCAAAACTTCATGATGTAGACTTTTCAGTCCTCACCAAAACACTGACCAGACAACAGTGCACCACCATAGTGACACTGCTAGCATGGCTAAAAATACATTTACAGACAGTTTATGAAGAATGCATGTAAGGTAAAGTTCAGACCTAATCCTCAATGATAATTTCCTTCATGCTTGAGGTGTTTTTCTACTCAACACATTGTCCAATCAGCCAAACAATATGTGTGACTGAGTGCGTGACATAGCAAACGTATGCATGTAGTTGTGAGAGCCAATCTCAGAATCCCTGCAAGCTTTTCACTCTCATTAATTTTCTCTCTCTCAATCATCCCCCTCTTTCCTCATGAACACGCGCATTACGACCGCTCGTTATAAAATCCAGTGATTTTTACAATGGCACAATCACTCCTTTAAGATTTTTCATTGCCTCGTTCTGTGAACTGAAGTCCCTTTCTAATAAAATTCCCTTGTTTTGCACAAGTGGCACTTTATGTTTATATTCTGTCTTAAAACCCTGAGGGGCAAGCCGGGTAGCGCAGGGCCACCTTATCCCAATTTTAGCCGCTGCTCTATACTGATGACACAGAGGGAATGTTTTATTAGCAGAAGTGGCTCTCAGTTGTAGCAGGCTTAGCAGAGAGTGAGGGGGCTAATCCACGCAGCTCTCCATAAGGGATTGAATTCCCTGTAAGGTCTGGGTGACGCATGCCTCACTTCCATTACTTCCACACGTTTACGTATCCATGATACATGCGTCACACGACTGTCATGCATTTATCTACATGTCTGAAATTCACTTATTTTGCGGAAAACCAATTCCCTTTATCTCGTCAGTGCTGACCGCAGGTTTATCCAGTTCATCATACTTCAGGTACATCGCATAGAAATCCCTCTATACCATCAGGCTGTGTTCCTCAAGGATAAACCAGGATCAGTTCTTCCTCTTAAGCTGCGGCACAATAGCTGCTCCTCACCGCTGGACCGGTGCACACTTTATCTAGGTTTCAGTGACATCTTCATCAAGCATTTGTCAATGTTGGAGGATTAGATTTACGAGCACAGGATTTATGGCCTTTTTTTTTTCACCAGTCCTTTGTGTACACACACCTACACACCTGCACATGCACAAAAACACACCTACAGGGAGACTAGCACCTATAAAACCACTAGCTATGCAGATATCTACTGTACACAAACATAGGGGGTTAGTGATTGCCTCCAAATAGCTATAATTATGACTGCGAACTCATCACTCAAGACACACTGGTCATTGATTGAGAGCTTAATTCCCTGCATGTCTGCAGAGAAAATCCCTCCATTTATTTCAACCACACGGATTGATCCTGCTGGGTTATTCAGGCTGTGAGTCATGTTCGTTGGGCGTCAGGAGCTAATACCGTCTCTGTGTTGTATAGGTTTTCTGTCACACTGTAATTGCCTACTGTAAAAACACATTCATTGTTATGCTCCATATGAAGAAAATATATGTCGGGTTGGACGTAATCACTTAAGGAAAGTTTTGTTTTCTGAGGGATTTCAAGTGCAACGAAAGTGTCAAATTTCTTTGCCTTCCTACTGAAATTAATTCTGATCACTATTAGGCAAGACTGACAAAATATAATAATTTGATCTTTACAGGGATGCTGAAAATGTTAAAAAACGAAGGGCACATTTTATACCAAAGCCCTTTTGGCAAAAACATGCTGCAACAACCATATTTCTCAGTGGCACTTATCATCCTGGCAGAGGACGGTGTGCAGATGATGAGCGGGACAGCTGAGTGTAGGATAGGCCCTCAGCCAAATGATGGTTCTGTCCCTCACCTTGACTGTGCTGAGAAAATCACCACATCCATCTGTCTGTACATTCACAGATGTCATAGACCGTCGCTGGTCAGCACCTAACTTTGTCTCGCTGTGGCAGAAATACAATCGTGCAGTTGCTTTGGGATTCGCATCCATGCACGCAATGCAAGGACAAACCCCTAGATAAACCTAAGAAGTATGTTATGATGTATCCTACACATGTGCTACAAATTCAAGGCACATATCTACACACACTGTTGCATTTCTCTGTCCTTCAGGGCTTTAATTTCCCATCTCCTGATGTGGTGAGGGCACTGATCCGTTGCCCATCCAGAGGAAGCCAACTATAATTCTCATCTGTCAGTCCAGGGAAGGCTAGGGATTGATCTGTATAAAGTGTCCATGGTGCTATTGCTACTGTAGCTAGTCACCAGGAACTAATCACCACCCAAGGTCCAGTCTCCGCTAAGTACACAAGGCTGTGCAGGGTTACCTTGGAGCAAATTTTGTGCAGCGATACCATGTACAAAACAAAAACAGTACCAGTCATTTGAGTATGTGTCATTGTCAAGCAGAGCTAACTAATGTTTTTTTGTTGCTTTGTGTCTTGGAGAAGGTCTATTTTTTTGTGACTAACACCTTAATCCACAATCTTGACCCCAGCTTGAGACCTCCTTTACTGAGAGGGACATGCATGGTTGGCTTTACTCATCCAGCTGTGCCTCTGATGGATAGGCTTTTTGCCTCACTCTGTCTTGCTCTGCTTGATGGGAAAAAAAGACTTTACATCATAAGCATGACTGTTGACAATGTTCTCAGAAAACCATGTATTTCTGTGGAAAAAAAAGACATGCTTTGGCTTAGTGACAACACACTTTTCAGGCAACCCAGGGTTTTATTAAATGGAAAGAAAGAGAAGATACATTAAAGTAATACTTCACAACTTTAGGAAACAAAACGGCAACAGCGACAGAGGGACATAAAATGCAGAAATATGGTTTAAAAATTAAATTAAAACAAAAAATTAATAATTTTGCTTTTCTTTTTAAAAATACATCAATTTTTGCAACCTACAGCATTCGAAACATATTAACTATACTTTTGAACTCTTAATATTTTCCTCTTTTAATCCCATTTGGAGGCAGTTCACTTTATTGGACTTTTTTTAATAAAAGAACTCAGGAAATATCTTACATATTAGATATTTTACATTATAACAAAGAGCTATGGCAGCTGCTCCCACGGAAAAACTTCTGGGACACAGACTGCACTTAGAGCCAACAGGGCCTGATAACAGTGAATTAATTTGTGATGATGAAATCCACCTGTATATGCAAGATACTTCTGTTATTCCCGTAGACTGTTGGTGGGTCCTAACATTTTAGCAGCAAGTAATTTAATACTTTCTGGGTGTCCTTTGATTGAGAGAATGTTGTCTTTGTGTAATATGAAAAGCACAAATGAAGCTCTGGAAATGGAGACATGTTTTAAGATATTAGCTTATTTTTGTTTGCAAAAATATGAGAAGCCAGAGAAATTACCATTGGGGTAGTAATAAAATTCAGCACAATATATATGCATATGAGGACGAATTTAATAAAAGAGATAACTACCCGCTAAGTCGAACATCCATTCACTCTTCTTCCATCAGCCACAGAGTATTGACCACCAAGCCTTCAGGTTGTGAGGGTAACAAACCATCACAACGAGGCAGCAATCCACTTTAAAGCCTTGTTCCTATAATCATTCAATCCCTCTCTTTTCCCATATCTGGTGATACTCCTGGGCAAAAACTCATTTATTAACGTAGCTTGCCATCCCAAAGAGCTTAGCTTTTATTAATGCACTCAGTCAAACTTCTCCTTTCTGTCCTCCTTGCCTCTTCAGTGCGGCACCATTGACTCTGGCTCCTACGTGAACCTGACTGAAAGAAACCTGCAGGACGCTCAGAAGTTTTTGCTGATGCATGAGGTGGTCCAACCTGTGGTTCCCGTGCCATACTTCATGGAGGACAATGTGCGTTTCACTCATGTGGCTGTGGATGTGGTGCAGGGGAAGGACATGCTATTTCACATCATATACTTGGCTACTGGTAGGTTCTAAGCACTGTGTGTGATTTTGGATGCTTTTTCTGTGCTTGTGTGCATGTTTTTCTACATGTACAGTATTTGTGTCTACTTCTACTGTACATACTACTGTCTCTCTTTTCATACATGTCATATATTTACATGTGTTTGTTGTGGTGTTAACATAAGTAATGATGTTCTGCAAAAACACATTTTTTTCTTTTAGCTGTTTCACATTATTTTTGTCTACCTGAACAGATTTGACACTTGTTTTGGTTTGGATGGGGAAAAAAACAAATTTATACTACTGTCATGGATCAGGACTAAGCTATACCGGATAAAAGTGTGATGACAATTGTGGGGTTGACTGATGTTGCCCACGGCCACATCTGATCAAATCATACCTGAACCATCTTAGAGAATCATATGCATTAATGAAAGAACAGAGACAACAACGGGAAAATAAACATAATTAAATTTACATGGGTGACATGCAGAAACTGAATCAAGAAAGGATGCATCTAATGGCTTACAACCAGAAACTTGAACACAATCAAATAGAAATGATCAGCTAGACATACGTGTGACAAACTGTACATGAATCAGTTGCTGCCATATGCGTATACATACTCACACACATATCACACACACAAACACACACTCACACGCACAGATAGTGCTTTTTAAACAGAGAACAGTTTTGATTAGCAGGCAGCTTGATTCAGGGAGCAGGGCCTTTACAAACTATTAGTAGTATTTTGAAAGAGGTTCTGTGTTGTAGCTGGAGAAATAAATTCAACACGCTAGAAATATGTTTGAATTTCAGCTTACTAGTAAGGACCCTGTCTGCTGTATTTTAAATGAGCTGGAGTCGCCCTGCTGATTGTTTGAGCAGTTCTGCATATAGCGTTACAGTAGTCAAACCTCCGAGAGATGAATGCGTGACCCAGTTTCTGACTGTCAATTTGAAATGTGAATACTCTGAGTTACTGTATATTTTTCAAATGATAAAACACAGTTCTGGTTATATTGCTAATGTGATTGTCAAAATTGAGATTAGTATTAAAATGATGTCAAGGCATGAATCAATTGCATGTCTTTCAAAACAAACTAAGAGTAGATATTTAAAGTTGTACTTAATGTTGTCTCTTCTTTGTCAGCTGCAAAAAAGTCCTGCAATTATCAGCTTGTCAACAGGATTGAGATTACCACAAGAACGTGAAATGTACAACTGTGTGTCATCAGCATAAGAGCTCAGAAGCCCTTGAAGTTCACTTCATGCATGAGAATAAAAAGAGGTTTACAAGAGCGATTAATAAAACAACAGATCTTTAGTTTTGAGGAGACATCAAAGCTTAGTCTTCTGAAACAAGTTTTATCCCTCTTTACCCCCATATGTTCTTCATATGCACCAACATACTCATTGCACCACATACTGCTCTCATGCAATCCCTCACTGAGAGATCACAGACTTCATGAAAAACTAACAGCCATGCGTACAAAAAAAGAGAGAGACAGGTAATTAATAACACACACTGAACTCTGATTTAACCCCTCCACGTTTTCCTTGTCTGAACCGCATGGTACTGCTTGCTTATCAGTGAACTGTTTGATCATACTGGTGTGAGAATATGTGATGTTAGACTTGGCAAAGCAGCTCTCGGTGTCTGTTTTGTATTATGATATAACAGACAATATGGATTATGAATGGATGTACTGAACAGAATTTGAGCCTAGAGACCCACTTCACTGTGCTAATGTACCATAGGCCCACTGGGAAATGTCAACATGATCTTCCTGTTGTAGCGTCGGTGTTATTTTAGGATATCACACATACGAGCACACACGCTCGCACGCACGCATGCACGCACAGCCTGTTCCAGTTCACTGGCTCTATGCTTGGCATCTCCCTCAAAAACTCCCCTCTCATTGTTTGCATGGTGCTGTGATCAATGTAGTGTCGGACCGGAGCTGCCCACACTGCAAGTTCCCCAGACAATAACCAGACGCTAATGAAAACATCTGAAACACTGCCAAGGCCATTGGGTAACGCACATATTGTACCTAATCACATGCAATTATTAACGCCTAAATGCTCTCTGCTGATTTGGGCCGCTGAGGGAAACCTGATAGCTCCAACTGGGGGTCCAAAGATGTCAAGGTGTAGGCTTCTTTTAATGAAACAAATGGCTTACAGCTGATATCACCTCCTTTGTTATTCAGCCCTCGTCAGTAATTTCAGTCCTGCAGCAGCATATTTATCTTTCAGTTAACGTGAACTGAATTCATTTAAATGCTAAAGATTTTTGAAGTTCATGGTTCAATAAAGTGCCAATGTTTTTTTTGTTTTTTTTTTGCTAATGAGGGGTTTGAAGTTGGTAAAGTTAAATGCCTCGAGAAAAAAAAAGAAAATGGTTGGACAAAGTTGGGCAAGTTTTTTTAAATTTGTAATTGCTTACTCATTACATTTAACTAATGGATTACTATGCTTTATTAATCACTCAACAGCAGAAATGACTATTTAAGCATACATAGCGTGAGAAAAGAAGATATTAAAAGATAAATCATGGATGATTCTCACTGGGTTGTAGCAGCACCGAGAAAGAGAAATGTGTTAAAATAAAGAAAATGAATGCAATAAATTAATTAATTTAAAATATGAAATATTACAGAAAAACACTAAAATTTAAACTATGAAAGAGCAATTAAATTCAAAACTGCTGATGCAAATATTCACATTTTAACAAGCGATATACTGCTGTGATTATTCAGTAAAGTCAGCAGAGTAAACTTCATGCCAACATAAGAAGTGTTGTAGCACCGGTTATTCTTTATGGACTATATCATTAACTTTATTATTAACTGTAAAATACACTCTAAATTTCAAAATGTAATACTTTACACCACTCGTTCAGTGATCACATTTCTGTAAAACATTGACAGTTATGGCATTACACTGCTTTGGCCAATACTCAACATGTACATTCCTTAGTTTAAAACCATCTAAAAGCAATCCCCCCTTCTTCCCTTGGCATCACAGCGCACCTAATTACTTTTTGTTCACCCAGGGGATTGCATGCATAATAGATGATATTTGTTTAAGATCCCTCAAAGGAAAAATCTGCCCCTAACTTCATCTCAGAGGGCCTAACTTATATAAAAAGAAGGTTCAGGATGTATTCACAATGACATGCTCAGCCGCACTTTTATTTTTTTCAGAATAACAAAGTGTTTTTTCTCCACTGGAATATCTCCTCAAAGAGAAGTAGGACAGAAATCATGCATTCAGGTGCCATAACAAATCCCTGGTTGCACCTACAGCACTGCATGTTGATGGCATAACCAGGCTTGGCACAGCAGCCACCACCGGTCTTTTTGACAGTCTTATTTCAAGTGATTGTTGAGTGGTTCACACTGAGTTCACAAAGGCTTGTGTGCACTTTTGCTCATCCAGGATGTATTTTTTGTTTTTCTTTCTCTTCAAACTGTCTGTTATTCTTTCCATTCCTCTTCTTGGCTCTCCACTACTTTACCTTTTCCTTGCTCAGATAAACAGCTTCCTTCGTCTTTGTGACCAAATCCTCTTCTCCCCCTCTTTCTCCTCCAGATTACGGGACTATCAGAAAAGTGCTTTCTCCTCTCAATCAGTCCACGGGAAGCTGCCTATTGGAGGAGATCGAGTTGTTCCCACCCAGGAAGAGGCAGCCGATCCGAAGCCTGCTGATCCTGCACAGCCGGAGCGAGCTTTATGTGGGTGTAAGAGACCAGGTCATCAAGATCCCACTCAAGAGATGCAGCTACCACAAGAGCAGAGAGTGGGTACACAAACAAATCAACACCATTAATCTCAATGGAAACTGTCAAATATGCACACAATGAAGTTTTAAAGCTCCTTCTCTCCTAAGATGCTTTTTATCTAAGAGGACCAGGCCTGTGTGTTACTCAGGGGCCTTTGCTGAGATTTAAAACCCTGTAAATCAGCTTTTGTCTGAGCCACTGGAGGTGCCCTCGCTGTCTTCCTCTTGTCGTCACTGAACCGTGTGTTTTTCGGCCTTGCATGCAGTTCCTCTGCAGTAGTCTGAGACGTGCTCGTGTGTATTTAGCAGATATACTGTATTGAGTTTCTGTCTGTCTGGAAGACACTCCGTCAAGGCATAAATATTGGCAAAGAAAGCCGAGACAGAGGCCGCGGGTGTGAAGGCTCACTGTAAGATTTGGATCCCATCCATCATCGCGGGCAAAAAAGTAATCACACCTGCATTCCTTGTCTGTCACATCGCACTGTTATTTGAATATACAGAAGAAGAGGCTTCATGTTACAACTGATATAGATGCCGCAGTCATTATGGCATTTCATCACCTCTCTCACAGTTTTCTCCTTTTTTGTTGTGAGAGTGTTGAAAATCCAGAAAAAAACAAAACAAATAAAAGAAATAAAAGCATCCACACAGACTGGCAGCTACAGCACAACAAGAGTTATAAGGACCATCATAAATTCTTTGAGGTCTACCTGAAATGTTAGAAGGCTATCGCTCTGGCTGTGTTTGCTGTGTGGCTCATTGATGAGCGGTATTCAATCTGCAAGGCCCTTGAGGCATTCTGAGAGACAGTCAGCTTGCTCCGTCTCCCTTTCTCTTTGGACTGCTGTCATCCCACCGATATCCTTGTTGGAACAATTCATTAATCTCAGTTTCTTTTTTTTTCACCACCCAGACGCTATGTCAGCCACTTTGTGTATGTGTGTATGTGTGTGTTTGGGTGTGTGCAAGAGAGCAGGTAGTGTTTACCTTTCTGTGTTTTCATACAGACGGATGTATACAATCTCGTGTCCTCGCATATGTGCACTTGTGTTTGTGTCTGCACTCAGTTCATCGTCATGAAATCCACATATGTATCACTCATGCTTGTGCCTCAGAGATTTGTCATTTAGCTATTACCACAGACTCATTTTTGCATGAAAAGAGTAAAATTAGGCCTCATATTGTATGAACTAATCAACCTGAAGCAGATTCAGCAGAGACAGATCCGGCTATCTTTGCCGCAGTATCCTCACAGAGTGCATTTGTTGGGTTTCTAAGCTATTTGAGTCAGAAATGTGTGTGTAACTGTAATCCTGGTGCCCGGCTGAAGATTACCTGAGAAATCAGTCAGCACATTGTGTTCAGACATAATTTTAGGACACTGATGCAATGTAAGCATTGTACAGCATTGCAATACTCAATATTCATAAAAAAGGGAAGATTAACATTTTTCTCCTGCCTTTCTTCTCTCTCTTTTTCTCTGTCTCTTAAGTAGCTCCTCTCATCTCTCTCTACCATGGTAATTTTCAGCCTCTATACTTCTCTCTTGCTTTTACCCAATCTCTACTTTCATGTGTCCCCTTCTCTCCTCTGCCACTTTCTCCCCTGCCTTCTTCTCCCATCTTATCTCTTCCATTTCCTGCTTTAACATCCATCATTTCTACCTTATCACCAAACTTTCACCATAATCTCCCTTTTTTTAATCTCGTTGTCTGAACCTGATGTGTGATTTCATGTCCTTTCGCAGTGCAGAGCTCTGCGCAGTCACATATGACAGCTTAATGAAAGCCCATTATAAGTGAACTTTTCTCTCCTTGTCCTTTCAGAGCCTGTGTAGGGGCAAGGGATCCATACTGTGGTTGGGATCTGTTGTTGAAGAAATGCACCACTCTGGAGGAAAGTGTCAGAATGAGCCAATGGGAGCAGAGCATCACAAAATGCCCTGTGAGTTGCTGCCTGATATTTACATGCCACGTTGTAGTTCACTAGCTTGTTACCGTCTTACTTTGCTGTCTGGACTTTGAAACTATAAAGTTTGTAGAAAACACAATCATCCCTCTGTGCTGCTCTCCTCTGAATGCTACAGCCTGCTCTGTATTCTCTCCATGCACTCACAACTTATGAGCAGCCGCCCCTAAAACCAACCTGAAAAACATATCCTCCCTAAAGGAAGGGCATCTCAGGACTGAACAACTTGACTTTTAAGGGAGCGACATGCACCTTGGGAATGATCTACTGTGCTTCCTCAATCATTCGCCTCTGACTGCTTGTTCATTAGCAAAGCAGCTCTTCCATTTATTTCAACGTGCACCAAAATTTGGGAGCAGTCTTTGGGGGTGGTAAGCCTATCAATTTCAGCATGGCTCGGCTTTATTCAGCGTTTCTCAGACATCATTTTCAAGCCAGTCACTGCTGTGTGCTGTGTACCCTTTAATGTGGCTTCATGTTCAGAGGGATATTTGGCACTCAAGTCGCTGAGCTCCCAGTGGCATCTGTCAACAGAGCTCTGACAGAAACTTGGCCGACAAACACATCCACATATGCGCAGATATGTACATGGAAACACACGGCCATGCCTGCATATGTGCATAAACAGGCACACGCATAATTTCATCAAGTCACTACTGGCTGCAACCACACATTTTTGATTTCTTATGCTGGAGGCTAAAACTCACCTAGCCAATCAGTTTTTGAGTAGCATTATTACATAACACGCTGTGTGGTTGATAATTTCATGGCCTAATACAGAATGAAATGAGTTGTACAGCTCTCATTACATTCACATGCAGTTCAGATGTTGTAGTGATTGTACGGAGAAGTTTGAAGTTAATAACTTTTGTGGTATTTCTGTTTTCCGTATTTGAAAATTGCAAGTCACTGTCTGAGAAAATGAACAACACTGACCTTTGTGCAGTCATTCAGTAATGTGGATTTGAACTTGTCCAGCACCCACCCTCTTCACCTGATATGCCACTCTCAGACCTATACCTATCTTCCTCAAAATGACTAAGGAGCCCTGCGGTCGCCATTTTGACAGTGATGATTAAATGATTAAGTCATTGCTGCTGTAAACAACCTTCTGGATGTCCGAGACTGCAACTTTTAGAAAATTGAATCTGTGCACCCCAAGACCACTGGACTAAGTGAGCAAATATAAAAGGGGGCAGTGCTTGGCATTTATAGAAGTGACTCTCTCTACTTTAGGCCATGAGCTCATCATTTCTCTCTCATAGTCATGAGCTATGTCAACCTTAATCAAGTGAGCAATTTTCAAAGGAATTGCTATATTGCTCTCTGGCTGAGGCACAGATAACATCACTGATATTTATGCTATAAATATGAAGCCTCTGATGTTAGCTTAGCACAAAGACTGCAAACAAGTAGACACAACCAGCCTGGATCCGTCCAAATATAAAACACTAATAATCAAGTTGCATATTTAGCTGTGGTTAATATGGAACTCATAAAAATCGTTCCCTTTCATTTTTACATTCCAGATCTTGTAGGGATAAAACTATCTGGTATATAATTTGTTAATTACATTAGCTTTGGATGGGCTGGTAGGTGTTTTCCCCTGTTCTGCAGGTCCTATGCTAAGCTATGCTAACTGTCTTAAAACTGTTACTTTAAACGCAGGCTTCAAGCAAAGATATGGCCCATGTTTCCAGCAGCAGTGACACCACCAATCCTTTAGTTAGGATTTTAATTTGGCCTCCTACCACTGCCCACAGCAGTAATGGAATATGTATTTATTCACTTAACCTTGGTCTAAGCAGGTCCAATCCATTTAGAAAAAGCATAAATCAACTTAGCAGTCATGACTTTGTTTGCCGGCAGAGAAAAACTGCCGTACAATAAGGCTCGTGAAGTCAGACCATGATGGGAAAATTGTCTGCTCACAACAAGTCATTGCTGAGATGTGAAAAACAAGCTAGAAGTTGTCTTTTATTACTGTCGGTGTTTCACTTCCTATGAGTCCATTAACAGTTTAAAAACAGTCTACTGTCTGGAAGTCTGAAGCTGGAGGCCATTGAAGGGTTTGCACACTGAGTTGTATCGTGCAGACAGAGTCAGGAGATACATTTTACCAACCTGTTCTCGAACATTATCTGGCACAACTGCCTCATGTCTGCATGGAAACTAGCAAAAAAAAAAAAGTAATATTTCTCTGCGATTTTAGTAAGAAAAGAGTCTTTGTCAATTTTCTGTGTGTTTTCACTCAGGTAAAATGGAAATTTCTACTCAGTAAAGGTTTTTAAAGGAAACCATTTTGCCTAAAGGTAATTTTAATAAGCCCTTCTCCAAAAACATGATGTACTATATTCTTTAGAATCAAAGTAGAGACAGCTTTTGCAGTTTCAGCCTGCAAAAAAGAAATTATTTCTCTTATCATCCACATAAAACATGAGTGCTTTTCATCATCCTTCAGAATTGATCTATCATCCTGTTTCTGTGGTCCTTTCCTTTCTGCTTTCATACTTTAACAAAAGAAATCCCACATGTAGCCTTCTTTTTTCAATAGCTCAAAGAATGTTTTATGCACTCACATCCATTATGATATAGCCGACAATATAGGCCAAATACAAAGCATAACACAGACAATGTCATATATACATGGACTTTATCATTAAGAGTCTCAGCTGTGAAATACTGGTACAACAGATGCAATACTGGCTGTCTCACTGCAGTTGTTTGTTTTTTCTGCAGCCCATTGAGGCAAATGTTGTCTGTCTTAGCCAAGCGTCCCCCTTTTAAGGCACAAAGCAGAGTTCAATTACCAGCAAGAGTGGAGGGCAGACATGATTTCAGCCTCTGCCAAAGCAGCTGATGATCACGCTCTCTTTCCCCCCTGTGCGAAAGTGTCCTGTGCATTTTTAAATCACCCTGAAATGCCTCAGCGACATGGCTCATATAATCTGCAGCTCCAAATCTCACGCCGTTGCTTTTTTGTATTTAGCTCATATGGCCAGGACATCACCGCACCAATTCATTGCTCCTGTAATATCAGAGCATTCCTGTTTCATTCTGTTTTTCTTCAGATCTATCTATTTATGCTGCCACTTTTATTTCCTCATATTTCTGTCCTTAGAATGTGTCTTTTCACAGCATTTATTGGCCTCTCTGAATCTCTCTGTTACTATTCTGGAATCTCATCATATCTGTCTCATGTTTACAGCACATTTGTGTCCATATAGCAGCAGAATTTTGGATATGCTGTAGATTTCTTTTTTTTCTGCATCTATTTGAGGTAAATTGATTTCTGTTTGCCTCCACCGTTGGAGCTGTGAGCTTCGTTTCCCAGAGCAACACATCCCTGAAAGCATTAGTCTAATGCAAGGACCACTTTCTGAGAAAAGCCATTACCCTTAAATGCTTTATTTTTGGCCCTTTTCATGCTAATAGATTCGCAATGTGACTGTCGATGGAGGTTTTGGCGCCTGGTCGGGCTGGTCCACATGCAGTCATAATGATGGAGGCAGCGCTGGGTCCTGTCTGTGTCGCACAAGAGCTTGTGATAACCCCGCTCCTCAGTGCGGGGGCCAGCAGTGCTATGGCATCAGTGTGGAGGTCGCCAACTGCTCCAGGTAAAACCTCAGGGGGAAACACCAGCACACATCTGTAAATCTGTCTTTTCCCTTTGTCAGCGGCCTATGAATATGTATGACTCTTCATAGAAAGGATGATGAGAGGTTAAGTAAGAGGGAGGATGAAAAAAAGTTGTTAATTTATTCCTTCCTTCCATCCACGCACACGGTTAAGTCTCCTGTGTTACATATTCAGCGTCAGTTATTTGGGGCTTGAAGTGTTGACTGGGTTTTATTTTCACTCATTCAGCCGATGTGAAACTGATTTTAACTTTCGTTCAATATTCAAGATTAACTGAGATCCTGCTAATATGCATCAGGTTTGTGCTAAACGGCTCTTCTGGAGATTACCTTGCATTTAAGGATTAAACATGCTAGTTTGTGAGGTCGAGAAAGTATTTGTTGTTTTAAAAGTCGTTTAATTAATGTTTCAGTTGCCGGGGCCCTGGAAACTAAAACAGAAAAGTGCAGTTAGTTGCCATATAAAAGGCATGCTTTGTAATTTTATTCTTTAATAATCAAACAATAATTGTTTTTCAAAAGTGGTCATGATTTTTCTTTTGCTAAACTAACTGACTTTTCTTCTAAGTTCATACTAATTCCTAAATAACTCTTTGCTCAGCTTAGAGTAACTCATATAACATAGCTGCAGTGTTACAGTTAGATTAGCTGATAAAACAATGCTATGCAGTTTAAGTTTGTTTATCCAATCGTTATGAATGTTAATTTGTACCGTTTCACATCAATTCAGTTCTTGTTTTCTTCTTATTTATTTTAAGTGTCTTGTTTCCCATTATTGATCATTTGGCAACCAAGAGACCAAGTAGCATTTTAGTGCAGCACCCAGAGGTTTTAATCTTCATCTGTGAAACCAGTGATGAGGAAGGAGTTCATTATCTTCATCTTTAATTCCTCTTGACAATATAGAGTGCAGAATCTGGAAGAGAAAGAAGACAAAAACATCTACTTTGACTAAAAATATGTTCATGATTTTTCCCCAGTCACTTTATGTACTGAAAAATA
>JAQNCA010000015.1:10898010-10914151 GCA_029783725.1 Acanthurus tractus
AATAAAAATGAAATTTGAACTAAAACAGAAGCACACAATAAATGCATCATAACAAATAGCATAATAATAAAATGTAAGTAAAAGCATATAGAAAGAGAGTCACTGAGAGCACATTGTCCCTGGGAGCCGCCGAAACAGCTATGCTGCTACGAGCCGCCATATTGTTTTCAGTTTATTAAGTATCAGTTCATTTCATTTTAATTTATGACAATATTTACAACCTGAGGTTACTTTTCAGATCGCACTTCTTCATAGCCTTGTGGAGAAAACCATGCACAGGATCTGCAAATTTGTTTGTTTTGAATTTGAATTTATCTGATAAACTGAAGGATTAAGTGTTTCTTTATGGGTTTAACAAAATCCTCCGACTTCTTAAGCTGATAAACTTTTTGAACCCCTCTTGGATTAGTGGAACAATTCATTACCGCAAAGCTAAAAACAGAGTTGTTTTCTTTAGCTCAGGATGAGTTGATTTTTAGTAATATTTGTTTGTCACAGGACAGCTACAAAGATGTGACGGTCTCATGAATATTGCTCATACACAACAGCACATAAAACGGTTAAAATTAGCTCAAACTGGGAGAGCTACAGCAGCACACTTCACCATTGCATTACTTTCTTCATACTACAAAGTACCCCAAATATCTCTCATATTCCAAAAAGGACCATTCTACTGTGCCAAACTGCACATCTTGCCTCTCCCTCTCAGAGTTAAATAAGTCAAATATGGGCCATGCAGAACTGACGATGCGCAGAGCTGCTTAATGACACTGAAGGCTGTTCTATTTACCTGCGATAAATTCAGTAGTGCAAGGCGAGCAGTGGAATGAAAGTCAAGTACCTGGTGTTGGTGTAGGCAGACTGATGTGTGAACATCCTCGTGTATTTTGTATTTTATGTGTAGCCAGGAGACCTGATCCTGGCCGAAAGCAGAGTTCATTATGGAGTCAGACTTGTGGGGGAGATGGAGAGAAGAGAGAGAGAGAGAGAGAGAGAGAGAAGTCAGTGTTTGACAAAGTGTGTTGTGGTCGGTGCTGCTAATTGAACTGATGTGTCACACAGACTTGAGGAACATTAGGACTCTCTGTGGATTGGACCTCAGTAGATAAAGACGTAGGCACTAGAGTGGATTAGTCACTTTCACATCTCACATCTGGATCGCTCACTTAAAAGTCGGGACATCGGTGTGTATACTTATGGGTTTATATATACACTCACACACATACTTTCCTCTCCCTCTTCCTTCCTCTCTCTTATACACTCACGTCCCTCCCAGTCCAGTAAGAAGTATAATGAGTATAATGACGGTAGCAGGCTGGAGAGGCACGACTCCTTATTATTCACCTCCCACAGCTGGCCCAAAACAACGGAGAGCCTTTTGTACCTACACACACATGTATACGCTCTCTTTCCTCCAAATACACACAAGTAAAGACACAAAATGTATTTTGCTCTCTAGTCCGCATTCTTCTGTAAAACTAAGGAGAGATGCTGAAGGCTTATACTTGCCCGGCACTCAGACACTATGCTGACACACACACACTTTTCTCTCTCTTTTTTTTTTTTCCTCTCCAACTTGTATCCCCTCAGTCTATACCACATAAAAAAACAGGCAGAAAAGGTCTGTGGATGGAGACAGAGTGGGATAGGAGCTGCCTGAATCCATAACTCAGCCATGCATAAACTTATAAGCATGCACATGCTCACTCAAACACACACAAACACACACACACACGCACACATACACACACAAATCACCACCAAAGTGCCCGTGCTAAGTTAAACTTTCCCTCTGCAGTCAAATTGCTGTTGCACACACACAAACAACCTGACCGCCGCTTCCACACTGACCTACCAGGCTTGTTTGTGTGAGGCAGTAAAGATGCTATCAGGCGTCCTCCCACCCAGCTCTCCTGAGCTCCAGCCAAAAACACATTACAGTGCTGCCCGTCTCTAAGCAGCTGCTGTTAAAGGTGTTGCACAGCATAAAATCACCGCTCTCCATTTGCCCATAATGCATATCAGCGCTCCCGCCGGCAGGGGCACGGATATGAGTCGAAATTCAGCGGACTAATTGAATCCAATTTTGTGTTGCACATGCCACTTGTCACGTTCGACTGCTTTCTGCCATGTTTTCACTTTCACTTAATTTCCCTAAAATTGAGATGCGAGTGTGGCGGAAAATGTTCCTGGTTTTTTGTGTTTTTTTCTTGTAGTTTTATTACTCTGTTTGATTAGCTCGCCATATCAGCTGGAAAGAGGGAGCTGAAATATTTAAATAGCTCATTGAGATCAGCTTCTCTTTGCCTCAATGTTTTAACAGTAAATCAAAGTTTAATTTAAATACTGTCTTTTTTTTTTTGTTCAGAGTCACATTAACATGACCAGCATGTAATGTATGCCTAAAATGACCTATTCATTGCTGTGGCTCAGTGAATGTCATTTGCTTTTGGGTGTATGTGTGCGTTTGGGTGCTGGATTTTTATGGGCAGAGCTATACTGATGTTTAATTCACATCCTCAGGTCCATTTTTAATGCATTATTCAAAACGTTATAAAGGAGGGGGACTGTTTTTGTTTTGTTATTATGCCAGATTTTGTATTCAGGTGCATATAGCCAATATTTTTTAGAAGGAAAAGACAATAAACTGCTCACTGCCCTTCAACATTTGTTATTGGATGTCATAATGCAGCCGTGCTGGTGCAGAGATGATACTGGAGACCACCACCATAACTTCTTAGTATTATATCATATTGTCACCATGCCAGTTTATTAACATTGCTACCAGCATTTTTTTATTACTATTATTACTATTATTGTTTAGCTATCTTTATTAGATTTTCAAAATTAAAAGTCAACAAACTGGCCATTCTCAAAAATGCTTTCATTAAACACAGTCTTCAACAAAAAGGCCATTTCCTCCCCCATAAATAAATGACTTACTAAGATTCAGTTTCATGCAGTTATCAAAGTTTAATTTGCCTTGTTTCCACAATACAACTATTTACTGATTGTGTCTTATTTTAAAAGTAATTAACACCCTAAGTTCTTCAGCTAACCCTGACAGCTGCTGTGTTATCTAGAAAACCAAAGCTGTGAACCTCATTTCATACTTCCTCGTGAGTGACTGAACCCTTTAGGGATGGCCCTTTCAATCACAATCATGAAACTATCACCATTTACCAATGTACCCATTTACCTGTTGAATGTTCCAACAGGTGGTTGTTTAACAGTCCTTAACTCCTGACCCATCATGTTTGAAACTTGTTGTTGACATCCATTTTAGAATAAACATGAAACAATATATAATTAACACATATGAAGTTAAGTTGATAAGCTATAACATAATAATTTACTTTAAAATTAAGGTTGTATCTCATATTCACATCTGTAATTGCATTCCTTTAAAATAGATCTGTTTAAGGTTATACACAGACCTTCATTATTGTCCCTGAGAAAATACTTTTTTATTCATCAAATAAACTCCTGCAGCTACTTGATTAAAGAGCGCCTTTACAATTAATGCAATTTTATATCAAAGCCTTAAAGTTTCACAGACCTTGAGGACAGTGGTTACCAACCTCTTTTGACTTGTGGCCCCTTAAGCTGAAAAACTTTTCGCCCGTCACCACATGTTATCACCTAGCCTTGATGTTGGTTGATGAGCAATTCAAAGAGTTATTTTTCCTTTCCAATTTTCAGATTTTAGAGGCAAAAGTGTTCAAAACTTCACAATAAAAAAAGCAAAAAGCTAGACAAAAAAAACCTCTTGATTATCTTGTGTCTGCTTGGAAATTAATTAAATAAGTTTCAGTATATTGGTGTTTTCATGTCACAGAGCTTTTCATGTTTGTTCGGATAATGGGATATTTCATACACTGACCACCACTCTCAGCTCTTCAGCTGCGGTGGATGTGGATGCCATCAGAGACCTTGAATGAGGTCCAGCTTTAAGCCCCGTAATTATCTCCTTAGCCCTCTGCATCGACACTAATCTTAAGAGAGTACAGGAAAAAACGCTTAGCAGACAAGCCTCATTAAATATTTACTGTGTTTGGCCACCATCAACAGCTCACACAACAAACACCCACGGATCGTTTGGCTTTTTCCCCCCCATTCATGCCATGTGTTGCTGTCGCCGTAGGCGGCGGCGAGACGCTGAGGTGGGCTTTTTTTTTCCCTTCCTCTTTGTTATTGGCTGATAACCACAGATTGTGGGCTGGTATGTGATGTGTGACGATGTTAAATATTAATGTCTGGAGATGATTGCCGCGCTAGATGGAGAGAGGCAGGAAGTGCGGTGGAGGTGACACCCTCATTCATCACGGGGGCCCTAACGGAATCTAAATCCTCCCTGTGTTTTTAACCTTGGTACCCCAGGGAAGTGAGGCAGGGGGAGGGGACAGGAGGGGAGGAGACGGAGACAAAGGTGGATGGGGAGAGACAGGCAGAGATGAAGCAGAGGCACAGAGGCAAAAAGATACAAGGAGAGAGCTGACACAAAGCAAGTTATGAACAGTGTGCGAAGAAGATGCTAGAAGAAATACAAAGATAGATGGATGGATGGAAGGTGAAAGCATACAAGAGGAGGTAAGATGGTGAAAAATAGCCTCTCACACTTTATAACATATAGTGCTGCTCTCCTCGGCTGACCCGCCAGCCGATCCCTCATGACAGGCTGACGGATGTGCAGAGAGGAACTCTTATCTTATTTTGTCAAGGTCTGGCAGTCACTCAAGGGCTATTCAGCATAAATAAACAAGTGTGAGGAAAATGGCAGCCGTCTCACCTTCTCTTCTGCGGTGTCATTTTCTCCAGGCGTATCAATCCCACCACCTCCTTATTTATTTAGCTGAGCACAAAAGAGGTCTGGACTGCCTATTACCCACCTATTATCTTCTTGAATCATATCATCATATGTGGCTCCAAAGAAGAGGCACACTGTTTGTATTCTCAGCCACTAGTCCAAATAGAAGTCGGCTGAGAGAAGTGGAGGCAAAATATATACTTATGAGACTTCTGAATGAGACTCACATATCATGCTGTTAGAGCTCCAGTGCTGCGTTTTTCATTTTTACAGCCAGGCTCTCAAAGCCAGATGCAGATGGGAGAAAGAGTTGCCATTATTGCCTTCCTTTTTTTTTTTTTTTTTTTTATCCCCTGCACGTCTTCACCTCTTTCTCTACCAAGTTCTTTGTCAGCCTTTTCTCCTATATCTCCTTCCTCTCCTCCATCCTTTTCCCTTGGTTATAAATTAAGCTTGATCAATGACCTTTTCTGCCTGGCTTGTTTGCCTCTTGCCATGTTGGCAGCAGCCTAATGGGAGTGCATCCTGAGTCGGTGCGTGCGGGCAGACCGGTCCGCTGTGCTGTAGCCATGCACAGGAGGCTCTGTTGGTTTTGTAAGGGATGTTTTGGGGGATGATAGTACAGTTTCTGGCAACATGCAGTCCACCGGAACTGGAATCAAGAGGCTTTCAAGGATGAACAACGATGAGAGCATCGAAAAGGCTGTTTAATTCATCATGAAATAAGCTGTTTAATTTCATATTAGTCACCGCTGAGAATTTCAAAAGCCATTGTCCTGTTCATTATCATGCTTAGGGAATACATCAGAAATATCAGTCTGAGCTTGTCTTATTTAATAATTGCTTTTAATGATTTATGATTATCACCACCTACACTAAGACGTAGTGTATTCACTTTCCTGCAAACGTGCTCACAATAAAATAAGCTAAAGTAGAATCGTATCTGTTTGTGTGATTGCAGGAGTACCAGTCGTGCAACACTCTGCCGTGTCCTGACCTGAAGAAGACCACGCCCTGGACACCCTGGACACCCGTCAACATCTCTGACAATGGCGGCCACTATGAGCAACGCTTCCGCTACACGTGCAAAGCTCGTATTCCAGATCCCAGCCTGCTGGAAGTGGGCAGGCAGAGGATCGAGATGCGTTACTGCTCCAGCGACGGATCCACTGGCTGCTCCACTGATGGTGAGTGCAGAGTGGAGGAGACAGATGGTCTCTTTCCAGCTATCTCAGCCTTTGGATGTTTCTGTTATCTCACTCCAACTGGCTTTCTGCATCTCTGTAGGATAGTTACTGGCCTCCCAGCCTCAAGCTTTTCCTTCTGCCTGCGGGTCTGTTGTTTATTGTATCTTTCTTTCTAGCCTCTCGAAACTTTTTCCACTTTCTCTGTCGTGCAAAAGTTGAAGGAACACCATCTTAATCAGCCCTCGTGTTTGTGGTCCCTTCTTTCTCCACTTTATCAGCGGATCAAAGCGCCAGGCGTGTTAATGAACTTCCAATCCACAAAGCTGATCAGCAGTTTACAACTCATTTCAGCTCTCCAACACACATCTCTCACACACAAGCACTCGAACACACACTAATGCAAATGCTCAAACTCAAATTATGGTCTTGCAAAGACGCACAAACACAGTCTTTATCAATCATCCCAGCTATTCCCCTTTGCACACGCAGTCTTAGTCAGCCACACCCCTGGTGAATTAAACGCTGTAAACGTTTGTACAAACAGGCTGCTAATTGACAAGTTGTTTATGTTGTCAAGTGGAAGGTTCCATATTAGACGGGAGACAGGCGGGGTGGCACCACACCACAGCAAAGAGACATCAAGTACACATGCAGCAGTTAAAGTTTGTTTATGGCGTTGCTTTTGCCTTGATTTTTTTTTTTTTTAAAGCTGATTTTTTTTTAAAGGGCTTTGGAGTTGACGTCTGGCTAAGCTCCGGCAGCTTCTCTTTACATCAGTACATCTGTGTCTCTGGGTGGTCTCTAGCTGCATCATTCACACGCCACACACACTGCAGTAATCACAAGGATTCATCCTAATGTACACTATCAGTGAGGTTTGCTTCCTTTGATCTCTCTTTTCCTCCTCAAATCTGACTATTAATCTGTGTCTTTCCTCCAGTGCCGTCGCAGGTACAAGTTGTTTTCTTCACACTACGAAGACGAAGCTTAAATGTTCCTAAAGGGTTTTAAATAAGCGCTTGCAGTCACAGAAAAAAACCTGACTGCAGACTCATAGCCTTACAAGGAGTGACAGCCACACATGCAGACAGCAAAACACAAAAACTTGAGTTTTAATAGGTCTGACTTGTTTCTGATTAACGGGAGGAAATAACACACACTATGTGTTTCATTAGAGGTTGTCACCAGAAGCCGTGACATCAGATTAGCTTCAGTGTTAATAATACTAATTGAGAAGCGGAGGCTGAGGGTTCAGCACTCACTTTGGCAATATGTCAGTCTGTGTTGCAGGTTGTAAGCAGCCTGCAGGCTACAGCAGGCAGATGGTGATGTATGAGCTGCGCAGTATAAGCTTCAAATCCTTTCAACAACCGGTGTTCAAACATGGGTATGTTTTCATGAATCTGGCATCAGGAAATACAGGAAACTGTTAATTCATCTCATTAAGGTGCAAATTATGTATCAACAGTGCTGCAGGTTACATTCAGACCCTATTTTAATTTTCCTTAATCGACACAGACTTCATTATACACTCAGTGCCAAAGATAATCAACAGCAGTGATTCGTCATGATGCTGTAGCACTTTATATTCCTCCTATATTGGCATTTTAACTGGGTAAATAATTAACATCACTGTGGGCAGTACTGCTGGTCTATGTGCCTTTCAAATATAACTAAGATTTTATATGAAATCAAAAATGTATTTACTTTTTCTTTTAAAGAAAAGGCTCAGTGAAAAAAAAATATTTTCAACATCAAAACTGGTTCGCTCAAAGATGTGGTTCTCTTTTTAATCAAAAGCACAACCAGTGTATGTTTGAGGGGCTAAAATCTTTAATGTGGAATATGAAAGACTTTTTTCCCTTCAAAAAACTCTTCCACTGTGGTTTTAGTGTACAGGTGGAGTGAAAACAAGACCTATTGAGGCATACGTGGCCTCTGTGTAGCCTCCTCTTGTCCCGCGTTGATTGTTCATCTCAGGCTTCAATATGATTCACCTCTCGGAGGAGTTCTGGGTCATAACTGTCGAAAAAGAGGATAGACTTCAGTGATCCACTTCTTCATTTCAACCATTATCAAACTTGCCATCCATCTGGAGAGCACTGGTGTGTGTCTTTTTCTGCGTGTGCGTGGGAGCGGCTTGAGGTTGCGTTTTTGTGGGCGGGTGGATTTGTGCATCTGTTTGCGTGGTGCATTCACGTAGGTGTGTGTGTGTGTGTGTGTGTGTGTGTGTGTGTGTGTGAGACATTTTTCCAATATGTCCTCCTCCCACCATCCAGCTCTCAGAGATGCATGGAGTGCCTGAGCCCTTGGGACAGCAGTTAACTTTGCTTAAAGCAAGCGGCGATTGCAGAATAATTACTGCCACAGCAGTGGTGTGTATTGATGTCCCTGGCTGGGGCAAAGAATCCCTCGGAGATGATGAGCACCCAAAAAGAATAGTGTGTCATTCGATAAAGATTTACTGTTTGCATCAGGAGGCTTAGTTTCGATTAGAGTTTTACACACTATCAGGGCCATTCTGTTAAGACAAAACAAGTTCTGATCAGTGTTCATAAAGTTACATGCAAAAATGTAACCAGTTACACTATATTATCTTACTAGACACCATAAAGTTACCTATTAAATGTTGTTAATGAAGGGGTTCCTTTAAATAGCTCAAATCCTCCACAAACACACACACACCATATCTGTGTTTTACAGCTACAAGTAAAGAATTTTATGTGACTTGAAATGTTTACTGACCATCAACAGCTAATATTAGCTTAGCCCTTGTGACTGACCTCATGAGTTTTTCACAGATGTCTGCTAATTCACCATAGGCTTTCCTTACTCAATGCAGACTAAGCTTACAGTGGCTAACAGGCCAGACAGAGAACACTTATGAAAAGGACAGCTCCTGAGATCCCTGTAAAACAGCAAAGAGGTAGACCCCAAATTTGTAAAGATTGTAAAGATTGAAATTTTTAACTGTAATGTAATTAATCTCATCGTGTAATCCCTCATGCCAATCATATTACTGAGCAACATATTATGCAACTGCCAACCCTGCATGTACATGTATTTGTTTGTATGCATCTTTGTTTTTGTTTTCCTGTCTCCAGGAAATCCTGCCTTTCACTGAGGTAAAATATACAAACAGAAAACATTTTTAGCATTCAAAGAAGAAACTTTTAAGTGAATTTACACTCTCCCTACAGCCAAAACTGTCCTTCTTTTTGTTTTCTCATTTGAAACCGACGCATGAACTTTGAAAAAAGGCTTTGCTGCCTCGCTGTCGCACTGATGTTGCTTCCCGGCTACTCGATGAAAAAGCCTCTCTGCCATGTTGCCTGAGATCCTCGTCTCTTCCCGCTCAGGCAGAATGTCACCATGTTTGTAGCTTTGAGCTTCACAGCCATCAGATAAACTTGACATTTGACGATCCGGATTGTATTCGGGGGCGCAGCACATGTTATTGACACACACCTGGAAGTCTCATCTGTGAAGCACAGATATTGAGGATTAACTCCTCCCCATCAATAAAGTGCATAGATTGTTTTTTGAGATATGTAGGGGACTTTCCCGACCTCTCCCAGCTTCTGTTTTTCTTTTTGGCTGCTTGTCTTGCATATTAAGATTTCTATCTGTCTTTATTATGAGAGATAAATCATAAATATTTGATTTAACCAAGCATTTACTATGGGCTGTTGCGTAACATACTGACTTGTTTCATATCAGTGATCATAGCTTAATGATGGCAATGAGTTAATTACTTAAGATCTGTGGTGATTTAAAGGCCTCTCTTGTCATGTACACCCAGGGATTAGTCTTGTAGCTTTTGTAGTCATTTTTTTCTTTTTATCACACTTTATATGCCTGAATGAAAAACCAAACATTTGATCATTTGCATAATTGCCTTTATAGACATGTATTTTTAAAAAGAAATTCCTACAGGCAATTTATAATACATGGCTTTCCCTTTTCTGCCCATTATGTGACTTTTCCCACTCAATAATACAGTATTTCTTCATACAATACTTATGCATTAATGAACACATTTAATATTACTAGGTTTACACATAGCAGTTGGTTTTTGCATATTCTACATCTTGCACACAGCCATAATCTCTCTGAGTGTTTTTCTATAAACTGTGTAGTGTACCAGTGTCTTTATTAGCTATGAGCGACTCTGCTGAGCCCCGCCCACCATAGAAACTGTTGCTATGTTTATTAAGCATTCTGCGGACATGTGACACATATGCAGTTCACAATAACAAATTGCCGCACTTACCAGTGGAAATTCTTTGCAATTTTGAAACAAATTGTCCTTTATTCCAGACAGAAGTGGAAAATTAGGCTTCACATTTCTAGCAGGAGACCTGTGATTATGTCCAAATGCCTAAATGAAAACTGTCCCCTGCAGATTGCATCAGTCATAACTAGTAAGATAAGTTCACTAAAACTAGCTCTATATATTGGCTCAATATAAAGCAAAAACTGGCAGATTTTTTATGTCAGGGGTAGTTAAATTTTAAGACAAGTGGACATTGATGGCATGAGTCTAAGAAGTAATGCTAACTAATGCAAAGAGTCAGACAGCAGCCTCAGTCTTGTATATATAAAAATGATCATCACGATTAACAGATGAGTTTAGCATTATATTATTTCAAAGAACATTTGCTGGGGCTGTTGTAGTATAAACTTCTCTAATTCAAATTAAGTGCAGGTTGGAGTTGTTAACATTAAAATAAATGGGTATTGTATAGCTCAGAAGTAGCTGACACTCAGATGATGTGGGCTTTTAATAATGTAACCTGTAACCTGACAAAGTACTGAAGTTAGTTACTGGTGCACTCAAGCGGCGATTGCGGAATAATTACCGCCACAGCCGTGTTATGCATTTTATGTCACCTACTGGGGCAAAGGACATAAGGGTCCCCGGATGTAATTCTTGATTACTCGATTATAGGTTGTCAGCTGGTGGCTTTACATGCCAACAGTTGCAGCTCATGTTAGAACGGATAAACACACAGTTTTGCACATTTTTGCTCTTGTTTCTTTGGTTTGTAAAAATCTACAATAAATACACAACTAGCCATACTCTTAAACCTCAAAGTATCAGTTCCATGGTCACCGTCATCAGCATGTTGAGAAGGCCAAAGCTTGTGAGAACTTCTGTGCCTGCATGTGGTAGCTGAAAGGTAACTACACACTCACTGCTTGGATTTCAGAAACAATCAATTACTAACTCGCCTGCTGCTGTCTGAATATGGGAATTCATCCTCCCACTGTTGCCAGGATTCACACCAGCTACCTGTCTGTCATTAGTCATCCTGTAAGTAAAAAACTTCTCTGTCATTAGTCACTTTGTCTCTGCTGCCGTAGGCCAGCCCACATTACAAACCAACAATCTAAAAGTGATTATTTCTGTGAAGCCATATGTCTGTGAAACAGATCTGCCTGTCTGATATAATCGATATCTCTACACAATGAGAATAAGTTAAAGATTCAGTCAATAGTTTTATGATGCAGCAGTAGTATTAGCAAGCTTAGAACTGCTTTGAAATCAGCCTTTCATCCCATTTTATTTCCATTTGCATCTCAGAAAAACAAAAGCAGACACGCTGAGGGGAAAGAAAGTGCTGGAAAGATGAAAGACGTCTCTGTAGAAGGTTGAGAATTTGTAATTTTGCTCGCTTGTGTCGGTGAGTGATGGCTTCATTTTTTTTCCCAGGGAGAAACAGTGGCGTGTCAGCAGCCTGATGTGTTTCACTTCAGCTGATCTGATATCACGGCCAGGGCCTTCTCATGGGCGACGGATTAGTTTCTCCCACACGGTTGTCGTGAGCACATTCTGAGTAGACACAGGACGGTGCTGAGGGACGCCTCTGACGGATGACAACCATTCCTGCATCCTTATTGTCTTTTTGTTTTTCCGTCCCACTCGCCCTCCCTACAGTCAGCACCCATTTTTACTGTGGATGTCTCAGTATTTATCAAAACAGAAACAGAACTTCTTGAGCTAACAAGTAAACACACGCCTGAGCTACCTTTGAGTCTTTTAGATGTCTGTTTTGACTACCACAAAAGAATGCGTAATGAAATTTTAAATGGGGGATATAATTCAACATTATCTTCTCCATATTTTGTCTCAACTTTTAAATTATCATGCATTATGTTTTGAATGAGGGTCCACTCTATATATGATATATTGTCATATGAACTGAGATAGAGGAGGTATCTGATGATTAGATTCCATCACTGGGAAGCATCGTCACAAAATAAAAGCCCACAAATCCAAAAAAAAAGTTCATGATGTTAAAGAAAAGGACATGATTCCCCCGAGGTTAACACACTGGTGATGGTCGGGGTGGAATAAAACCAGGAGGCGGAAAATGGATGCTCTTAGTTGAATCTCCTAACAAAAGGAGGTAGGAGAAGTTTAACGACAAGACTACAGACTAACAATGACGAGAGAGAAAATATCCTCCATTTCAAATGTCTACCAAATCTTTATTAAAAATCCATATGCTTGAGATTTTATGGCTTCATTTTGAAAATGTACAACAACTACAAGTGCAATAATTCAAATCTTCGTTTCGCTTTCTGTCTGCCTTCTTGCCTGATCAGTCTTGCCCAGAGGCTTGGGCTCTGATATAGCTGCATCTCTCACAGCCCTTTCCAAGCTGTTGATTATAAAGATCTTACCCCATGATATGTTTCTCTCTGTCTGTTACGCTTCAGTTAAGCATGTAACCCTCACCCTCTCCCCAGATTAATGTCAGATGGAGTTCACAACCTTACTGCAATTAACCTTGACACCAAATTTGCCGGGGCTGCCAGTGACTCACTGCCTTTCTCACATTTGCACCCAACATGGCACTCACAGAGCAGCACAGATTTTTGGCGACATACAGAAGACAAATTAGCAAATCAGAGTAGGCGATGAAAAAAACACAACTTCCTGTCAGAGAAAAAGTCTTCTTTGTTGGCAAAAAGTCCCCCTTTGCTCCACATGCATGCATGAAATTAAAGCTCTGAGCCCCTGAAACATCATCGTCATCAACAACTGATGGTTTATTGCAAGAAACCCATGAAAATACTTCCCTCTCACACATTCTGACTTGAGCTCGTCTTTGCCTGACATTGGTTCACTTTGGTTCTTTTTTTTTTTTTGACCAATCAGGCTGGATGCTTCCTCAAGGTGGAGAGCACTGCTGTGGTACTTCAAATTACCAGGGAGAAGGAAATGTTGTTTCTTTGATGGAAGCAAGTGTCCTTAGGTGGAAAAAAAAAATCAATCCTGTTTGTACTGTTTGTTGGCAATTTCAGCTTGTTGGAGGTGGCTCATTCTTTTGAAAGCACCTACAATTATGACAAACGCACACTTGAAGCCCACCATTGCAGCCAGCAGTACCAGCTGGTGTTTTGTGTTACCTGTGATTGTATTGGCAAGAGGGATAAATGAAGAGAAACTGGTCTTGAATTGCCTCTCCTGGTATTTGTTTTTTCGGCTGTGTTCCCTTAAACAAAAGCAAGAAAGGGCTGGTCATGAGAGCTTATGTGCAAGTGTGCCAAGGTCGAGTTAAACAGCAGCAAATTCCTGCTGAGGAATTCAGAAATAGAAGAATATACGTGTTGAAATAGAAAAATATCTATCTTGAATCTTTTGTTTGATATAACTCCTAAAAAAATATTGTTTTAGATTTAAAATATGTACTGTATTCACACAACAATGTCCAAAAAACCTGGTTATATTACAACATATATTTGATGAACTGAGTAAAAGTAGCTTCCGATCATTTTCAAACACCAAGACATCTGTCATTTTATTCAAGATAACTCACGTTTTATTTAGTCTCCTGTCACCAACTTTCAGAGTATGAGGAAGGAAGTCAGCAAACAAGGCTGAAGATAACAAAATAAAACTTTAATGCTTTACGTCTGTGAACATTTCTGCCTGAGTCAGTCGGATAGATTTTCATCTGTAATGGTGGATGTTTAGAATAGAATAAACAAGTCCCATGATCCAACGCTGACATCATGACACCATGAAACTATGTATTTAGCTTTCATTGCTTTGATAGAGAAAACCTCAAGAAGGCAGAAATAGCTTATTTTGCAGTTAACCATTCAGTTAAGGTCAAATTAAAATGGGTTTTACATTAGAGCAATTTTACGGAAAATTCCATTAAGTGTTGGGCAGATTTTCCACTTTCCAACCAGTTGGCTAGTTTCCTTTCATTTCACTTGTGGTGACTTGAAACCTGCAGAAGGACTGCAGTCCTTCAAGGTAAGCCTTTTAGTTGCCTTAATTTTCTTGTCAAACTTGTGTTATTATTGCAGTTCTGAGCAGCAGGGACCATTTTAAACACTTTTAAATGCCACATTCAAGGTCAAACCGTCAGATAGATCTGAAAATCTTTTCTCATGCTGGGTTACGTTGTCAGAAAATAGGACAATAAGCAAACACGGACGTTGCGAAAACAATAACATGAGCTGGGTTGTCGTTGCTTTTTGGCAGCTGAGGGGAATTTCGGGTGGCAGATGTTGGCACTGACTGAAAAGGTGTGTGATTTGAGGTTAATGGTCCAGAAATGCAGCCATAAACTGGAGTTTATTCTGCTGCAAATTCCTTTAAATGTTAAAAACTTGCAAATGCCACAAAGTAAACAAGTATGGCTGATGCTAGTAGCAGGGCTTATATTCTGCTTTAATTCCTTGTTTCCTTGAAAGCTCAAACAACTAAGAAACCAAACCACTTGAGTCCAATAAATCCAAACCCTCAATAACTCCCTGTGCTTATATTAAGCTAACATACATACCCTTACTCGTGGCTATTTGTGCATCTGTGTATTTCTGCTCATGCTCTCTGGAGTTGTGGTTTTAATTTCAACTTGACAAACTTTTTTAATTGGCTCCTCCATGAGGATACCCCCTCTAGAGGGTATCTGGGTCGCCTAACGCTTGGCAGACCTCAGGACAGCTCTGGGAGTAGTGTCATGTTGTGCTACTGCAAACCGAAACCACTTGTTTTATGGATTTTTTATGGTGTGATGCATGTTAAAATATGTCATATGATGTCATATATCATATGAAGTGCATGCACCAACACACACAAACAAAGAAACAGCTCTTCTACAGTGAAACATTGCTCATCTGGGAAAGTAAAAGAGGAGGAGGAGAAGGGAGGAAGAGTAATGGGGACTAAATGTGCAGTTGTGAATCTAGGACAGTCTGAAAGAAGCATTTTTTTTTTCTCTCAGTGTGGTCCAGTGTTACTCTGATGTTGATAAAACTCACACACGACAGTGCATCTCTCTTCACCGCTGAAGGTTGGCAATTTTTCTACCTCACTGTCTCTCACGTCTGTCTGTCTCGAGCTGAGTTGTGTCTACAGTTTGCAGATGTCATCCCATCTTCGTCACTGCCTGTGTCTTCTCTTTTTCTCACTTCCTTTCTTCTCACCTCTTTTACTGTTTTAGTGCCTTTACACTTGCCTATACATGACATTAGATTGCACAGCATTGCGTGTCTGTGTGAGCTGAAGGAGGCCTTATTTCTCTTTTTTTTTCCCATCACATGCATCTATACTCTCTCACACACACGCACAGACAGAAGTTCATAAGTTTGTTTACAGTGTATATTGCCTTTGAGCAGGGTGTAAGGTTGAGCCATGCAAGAGGGGAGGGAACTTTTTTTCATGTCCTAGTTTCTTTGCAGCGGGGACTATTGGATGTTGCGCTGTGTCCTTCTTAGATTTGGCTCGGCACTGCTCGTCAGGAGAGCGAACATTAATTCTCTCCGGCTGAGTGTGGTTCTTGCGCGGATCAATAGATCCAGTTGCGACCTATTTGAAAGGGAGGGCACCACACTGTTTGTTTGGCGACAGGAGGGCAGCCACTGTGAAGTAACATTAAGAATACACACAGTAGATCAGAGCAGTCACAAGCCAAAGCTTGAGCAAGCAAAGTGAGCAAAGTGTTGTTTGTGAAGTCAGCATTGGCATAATTAAGCTCCCTTTGTTTGTAGTTCTTTTCTTGCAGACCTGGATTGGTATGTGCATAGACATTGGGCATATGTGTGTGTGTGTGTGTGTGTGTGTGTGCAGGGGCTCTTGTAATGTGTACACACATGATTGCATGAGGATGATTAAAGAGCACTC
>JAQNCA010000015.1:10924263-10941340 GCA_029783725.1 Acanthurus tractus
CTGTAATGAGACACAATAAAAGTCATTTTCATCAATTCAAAATGTACAGGAATTTAAAGCCTTAATTTTGCAACACTTTTGCTGATGTTTAGCTTGGTTTCATAAGATAACTTGATTTCACTGTGAGGCTGATAAATTAGCTCTTTTTCGGCAGGTTTTCTTTTCATTTTTGTCTGATTTCCTCCATTATGTTGAAGGAAGTTTCCTATATCAGACATATGTAATAAACTAAGAGAGTCTGTTTGCAGAACTACCTCACCAAATTGGAAGTGTTTTGTAAAACTGCCAAAGAGAGAACGGATCTTCTAGCTCCGAGCAAGTGTCTCCAAATGTAATTTTGGTTGTGGAATAAAGGTGTGTGAGGAGCGTTCATCTGTCATGCAATTAGAGTCAGGAGCATGGAGCATAATTCAGTTAGTTCTCCTGCAGATAGAGGTAGATATGAATATAGACAATCTTTGTGAAAATACAAAAGGAGCTGCATGACAAATGAACACTATCTAATTTCCCAAAATCACATTCTGCCTCTAACCCTCATTCACTGAGTCCATACGGTTTGGATGTTGGGGTGAATTTTCCAACATTAAGTATGCAGAAACATAATATGCTTCCTGTGAGCACTTCAAGGGAGGAATGATGAACACCTGATGCCAAATTTTTGCATCAAATTTTGTGAGTTTTTGGCTCACATCCTGAAGATGCTACTCGTTATAATATGTACTATGCTGGTTTCTGGGCCAACTGGTGTGTTTCCAGCAGTCTAGTTAAGGATTATCAACCTAAATCTGTAGTTCTGTAGTTAAGCTGTAGTTCTGTGTGCAGTTTATCATATTTCCAGGCTTCCTGTTTTCGGCCTCAGGGTTTCTGTGAGGATGACTCTTGCCCATTCCTCTCCTCCCTGCAGCCAGATGTGTCGGTACTCTTGCCCTTGGACGACCCCGCCATGCACCAGCCTCTCTCTGCTAACATGGGGGTGTCCATGCGTGGCCTGGAGATTTTCTACTAACCTCTGACCTCTACAACATCCCGCCTCTTGACCCCCCCAACAGCTCTTTGAACCCCCCAACCACTACTACTTCCTCTTCCCAACTGTGCCCCGCCCTTCCACTTCCTGTGGCACTTCCTGTGTGTGGCAGGTTGGAGTACAGACTCTAGTTTCTCTTTCTCTGCTCAGACCCCTTCATCCCTTCATCGCACCCCTCCCCTCGCTTGTGAGAAGGCAGTGTATCCCTTTTTTTTCTCTCTTTCAACAAGTGCCTCCATTTGCATGTTTTTTTCATGTTTGTCTTCTTTGTTTTGTCCTCTATATTTCATTAATGTTTTGATTTGATGGGTTGACAAAGACAATTCATTGGGTTGCTGCTTTTTTATGTGCCTTTGCTACCTCTCTATCACTAATGCCACTTAATTAAGGCAAATTCTGTTTACTGCACCAAAAAAAACTTAAATGTAATCATTCTTCAACCAATTAAAGAGGTTTGAGGCGAGGAGGCAAAGTAGATGATGCTAACAAGCATCGAAGCACAGCTGTTTAAAAGCAGCTATGGGGCCACCTGCAGAGACACACAACTGTCTCCGGGGCTGCCGAAGTGTTGATTACAGTCCCTTTGTCTGCAAATCACATAACAGGAAGGAAAGAAAATGTATGAGTTTTTAGTCCAGCACGCCGGTTGCCTATCAGTGCTAGTCAGGAACATCCATCAGCTGCAAATGCAGCATCATCAAGTGTTCAATTACACTGCCCCAGGGGACTCCCAGCACACACACACACACACACACAAGATATGAACACATCCATTTGCCAAATTGCTGATGTTGTATTGAGCATCGCATCAGAAGCTCATTCCATGTTTACTATGTGACGCAGAGATGGAGTAGATGCCCCCATGGCTCTTCCTTATTGTTTAACAGAAAGTAGTCCCTCCGTTTGATCGATTTTTATGGTTCAAATTGTCCTGGAGGACCAACAGTCCTAAAGGGCCATAAAAACTGCTGATGCTGGGTATTAGGGATGACAGAGGTGGACATACGGACGCACATCAAAATAATTTAGCTCCGTGGTGGCTTATCGTTTTTCCAGCCTGTTTGCAAATGCTTTGACCTTGCTCTGTGAAATGTATGTTTCATTCACTGAGCGGCCTCTCATTGATTTGTGTTGCTCCTTTTTTTTTCTTTTATGAGGCTAAATGGATTTGCTTTTACTTTGCCATCTGGGCTGAATAATCACTTGATCCATGTGACCCAAACGAGTCTGTACTTACTCCTCTTCCTTTCTCCTCTCCATCCTTTTTTTTTTTGTTGTTCATCCAACAGGCCTTCAACAAAAACAATCTGATCCTGGAGGAAAGAAATAAGTACTTCAACCCACAGCTTGCCGGGAAGACCTACACCAACGCATACTTCACCGACCTCAACACCTACGATGACTATTAACCCCCGATTCGGCAGTTCAGACATCAACCGTAGAGAGGATTCCAACCCAATCATCCATTTGACTGTATTCTTTCCTCTGTGCTTTGTATTGAGATTCGTGACACCATGCGTGGGATAGTCCCACACTGAGACTCTATGGCAGCTGGTATGTAATGAAAACACAGACTCACAGTGTTGCCAACAGAGGGAAAAGCCCACTTTCTCTCAGGTGCCTTGTGGGTACACTTGGAAAGCTAATTTTTTTGACTCTCACTGAGAAACAGACAACTGGATTTTCCCCAACGTGGACAAAAAGGGAAAAATGGGAAGTCAACTCAAAGAGACTGTGGGAAACATGATCCCTTTTAACTTTCCTGTGTCCCCTTAAAAAAAAAAAAAAAAAAAGACCTGTATTTGTAATGATGGGAAATAACCACAAAAACCGCTTTGCATGACTTCATCAGATGTGTTTTCTCTGCTATTTTGTTTCGTTTTGCATGGTTGATCGCATTCCACAGAGAGACTTGCTGGTCTTGGGTTCAGGACTGGTTTTGGAAGTCATAAAATCAAAGACTGATGGCTTTTACCATTTATTGCTGCAGCAATCTCGAGATGGATCGATATCCAACCCCCCTCCCCCAGTCCTAGAATCAGGATGTAGATATTTGAAGTCTGGTCAAGTTTATCCACCTTTTTTCTTTTGGTTTTCTTTCTGTTTTGGGCTCCAGCAGCAAGCAGTGATTGAATTTCAGTGTAATATTTTTGTTGTTCTTCTTTGTTTTTTTATTTCAAAGGTACATATGTTTTGTACAGGCAGTTAATTTTGAACCCTACGTCTGTAGTTTTTCTAAATACATTTATTCAATGTCTCAAGTGTTTAAAGAATAAAACATTTTCTTTTTGAAAAGAAACAAAGTTTATGTGCATTCTGAAGAGTAATCAGGAGTATTCATATCAGCCTACATCAAGTTCAGTCTTTGTCACCGTACTTTTTATATTTTTTGTAAAAAAAAAAACTATAATGTTTTTGAATTTTGATAGTGTTTGTTTGCTATTCCTTTGGCTTCTGAGTTAAATATGTATTTGTGAGAGCAGGTTGTTTATGGCATTTACTGTACAGATGGAGCTTAGCAAAGACTATTCTCCTGATCTCAAACTGGAGTGCTACCCATATATTATGAGATGAAATCCATTCATCAAGTAATTTCTGTTCAGAGTGTATAACCAAATGTTGGGTTATTCAATGGCTCAGTTGCTAACTAACTCTTTTTACATGTTTGCTTGTGTTTCTGTGCATAAATTAAAAACTGCTTCGTACACAACAGACTTGTCAGAGTGAGTTATCCTCATGCATTTGTAAAACTTTGATGCCCTTGATCCCGTGAAGTTTTATTTTCTCTGCATATGACTGAAGTCCTAGCTTGAGTGAGAGCACTGATATAGAGCTCTCGGCTGCAAATGTGAGACACTTCTGTCCACTGTGTTTTTGTTCTGTCAACTTTGGAGGGTTTGATATTCTACAAGCAAAGCACTGTGAAACCACAGCACCGTAAGCACACAGCAGCACTTCATAAATCACTCAAAATCAGAGTGGAAGACCCCCCCCCCAGCCCGTTTTTTAAAAGGAGTCTTCAGCAAGGCCCTGCAGTGACAAATGGCATCGGCAGCAGTGGAAGGATACCTGAAGGATACAAATCGCGAGAGGCAGCAGGGTAAAGGTGGAGAGGGGCTCCGTCTGAAATCCAAACTCTAATCTGTATGATGGGGTGTAATACCACACACGGCGCTGTTCTCCATCAACCTTCAACCTGACGTCCCATCTGTGTGCAGAGGGTAATGGAGGGGGTGTTATTAATCACCCCGCTGTTTGGTTGGTTGGAGGTGTGTGTGTGCGTGTGTGTGGAGGACACGATGATGCAGCCCAGCATATGACCCAGCACTGTCTGGCTCCAGAAAATCAATCTCTCTACCTTGACTTCATGCTTAATACCTGAGAAAGCAGAGCAGCAGCAGTCACACAGACAGAAGTACTGAAGTAAAATGTGTGTCAGTGCAGATGTGATCGTTCCTCTCTCAGTGTTGATTCTCCTAAAAATGCATTTTTACACTATGTGCATGTTGTACAAAACAGCCATTTGTTTCACTCTGACCTCACCAAACTTTGATTGATGAGTCATTAGTGGATGCACCACACATAAGGAACATTTCCTGAACACACGCACACACGTGCACACTTCTACGACCAGCACAGATGTACTGAAGCTCTCTCCAGCACTTTCATCATTTCTCGAACTTGTCAGCAACATGAGTTATGCATCTCGTAGTCGTCAGACATGTGTGACATTCCACTTTGACAGCAGAGTCGAGGACAATAAATGACTTTGGCAAAGTGGCATTTAGGGACTGTTAAAGGTCACAGGAGCAGGGCTTGTGCCTGTCAGAGGAACTGACTGTGTGAGGGCTTGCATGTGTATGAGGAAGTCAAAGGGTCATGAGATGTGACTTGCAGGATGAGATGGACAACAATCTGCATTTTGTTTATGTAGCCAGTTTTTATTTAAATGGCAACAACCACTTTGATCCAGACTGAAATATCCCAACATCTGCTGGGCGGATTGACGTAAAAGGTTTTGCACACATTTGTATTGCCAAGACAATGAATCCTGCAGACTTTAGCAATTATGTGGCTTTTGTTCTAGCGCCACCAACAGGTCAAAGTTGTCACTCACTCAGTTAAATAGCTCAATCCCTCCTTTAAGGAGGGATTTGCACAAAGTCTGGTTAAAACAGTCAAAGTTCCCACATGATTTATTATACTAACTTTGATGATCTTCTAACTTTTCCTCTAAGTTGTTGTCAACTTCTTGATGGATTGCCATGAAATTTAGTTCAGACATTCATTTCTGGGAGGCACAAGATAAGTTGATCCCCCATGTTTTCGTCTGGCACTCATCAAGTTAAAAAAAAAATCAATTTTTCAAGATGTTTGGGTTGGTTCGTTGGTTCAAATACCAGCAAAACTAATGACATCTCATCAGCTGTACTTTGCATTTCGAAATTGCAAGCATAACACATTAGACTACTGCAAGATGGTGAACATGGTAAATATTATACCAGGTCCTTGTTGTCCTTCTAGGAAAATCCTGACATTCAGCAGTCATTACAGCCATGCACAGGGCAGCTTCTTTTGGGCTGACTCGACCAGATCCCCAACTAAGTCAGCTGGAAGCTATAACTTCCCCTTCAAATGCCACTGAGACACAAAAAACTGCATGCATTGGCAGTCATGAATGTATCGACAGTCAAATCTGCTAAAAAACATTAAAAAAGTTGATGTCTTTGCCCCAAACTAAGGTTTAAAAATGCTTTTTTTTTACCTACAAGGTACACAAGTGCAAGGTTTCAAGTGCAATTAAGTGGACATTACGGAGTGAGTTCAAGGTCCTAAATTTGAAAGGTCCAAGTAAACTCTCTAGTATATATTGATTAAACTATTGACTCCATGAGCACCCATATCTGCACGGTGAAAGCCCGACTGCCGTGCTTGCTTTCTAAATATTTATCTGATTGATGCACAATGATGTGATTTGAATATAAAACACATTTACCATAAATAACTCTCTCCAAATATGAACCAGGCTTTTCTGTGCATGTAACTATTATGCTCATGAAGTATTCAGGAGCTCTGTTAATTAGCAGTCTGTGTACAGAGGCCTCTGAGTGGCAAACAAGGTGAGTGAGTGAGATTGTTCCTGTCGGGCAGGTAACAGAGCGTGAACATCCCATTAAACACCTCTTTTTCCTCTCGAGACCAGATTTTCTCTCATTCACATGGATCACTGTGCTTTAGACCGGCCTCTGTGAGCAGATCCACCACCTTTGTTTTCACTGTAACATCAGGAGGATTAACTATACAAATGCCCCCAGAACTGTGTCCCCCCAGCTTATAAGTGGCCACTGCTGCTGTTATTCAGTGCCAGTGAGTTAATCAGGATGTTACAGAAAAGTCAGGGACCCCATGCAGTCAACACAGCGCACTCCGAAAAAGGAAGAAAAGAATGATGAATGATGAATGTACTGTTGTGATAAGTCTGCATGAGCGAGGGAAAAAGTGATGAAAGTAGTTGTTGACTAAACAACCCCAGGGAAGATTGAACAATTTATGAGCTGTCATGAAATTTTTGCGTGTTTTTTTTTTTTTTTTTTTTTAGTAGGAAAATAACTGTGATTACTGACGCCTGTCATGCACTGGAATCCTTGAGCAGGGGTGTTAAAGTAACTGCACAATTATCTGTTAACACACACACAGACACTTTAAATTAGAGTTAGATTTTCACAGAAAAGCACCTGCTGAGGTGAAGCTTACCTTCCACTCACTCTGTATGGGGATTTTGTGGATTTATCACTTTATTTGTTGCTATTTTGAGGCCGTAAGCCGACTTAGACAGAAGATTTTTTAACTATCCTCCAAAGCATTAGAGCATCCTCTTAAGTATTTTTTATTGTGTGTCCTAGAAACATTATTTAATGCTGCTTTAGTCCAGATTAACATTACTATGTATTCAAAGCAAACAGATGAGAGAGATTTTTCAAAACAGCTTTAATCTCCATAACAGCCTCGTTGCCATGCCTAAAGGAAAATATTTGTCATTTCATTGTAATCTTTGAGGTTTCATATTAGAAATCCCAGACTCATTACATTTGCATCTGTTGTTGTCTGTGTCACTTTCCAAGTTTCCAGATAGCACAGCAGCCCTGCAAAAACTCTGCTTTTTCTTCACCGTAGACAGCAGGAAGCACATCTTCCAGCAGTGCTCACTCAGACAGATATGTGTGGGCAGAGAGGAAGCTGGCTCGACGCTGCCGCTTCCGTCATGCCAGACTGAAGGATGAATGTCACCGTAGGCACTAATGCCAGCTGAGGGATGCCACCATAGATTCCACCCCAAGACATCTGGAATACCAGGTGCCCGTCCCGCCGATCCGGGTCTCAGCTGCAGGAAGCCAGGAGTCCTGGTGGACGCCAAGAGCCTCGCATTGGCAGCCAAGCCACACTGAAGCTTATCAGCTCCACCACAACCCTTTATGGGCCTATTCACCTCAATCAAAGCTGTTATTTAGGTAACGAGCCAAGATGGCGGATATCGCTGCGCTCCAATTACCCACTATGTCTCCTCCATGTTTCCCTGCCAGCTTCCCCATAAGCCCTGATTCTCCTCAGCGTGCCCAGCTGCTCTGGCGCCGCTCCGCTTCCTCAGTATCTGTGCAGAGGGAGACCTTTCAGAACAGAAGGGCTCTGTCAGCGCTAGATTCTCTCACAAGGGCTATTGATGACTGCCATGGTGTGTGGAACAGTGGGTCTTATCAAGGGCTTAAAGGTGTCTCTCAAAGTGCAACGTCAGTGGAAAATACAGGTGCTCAATGAACCAACTCCGAGCTGCAGTCAGTTTGTTATCATTAACATGCTGATTGAAACGATTAGAGAGGTTTAAAAATCAGACCTAAAGTGATCGTTCATCCTAACTTCCTCATTATTTGTCTATAATGTGTTGTTGTGCCATCTGCATTGAGAAACAACAATTAAAATGTGCTGTTGTTTTTCCATTGACTAATAAAAGCCCCAACTAGGGATTAACTATTTTTAAAGAGAATTTTGTAAATGTTCTTGCACTTATTTTATGTATGCCTTATATCATTGTGAGCAGCACATCTTGAATATTTATTCATTTTTAGCCCTGTATGGCTCTACAGAGGGGAGTAATCGGGTTTCCATACTAATGTGTTGCAAATTTTAACTGAATTTTGAGAAAGCAGTTTCAACCCTTCTTTGGGATTTAATTTAAATGAAAAAGCAAATTATTAAACTTTTTTTTTGTAAACCGTAAACATGCATTGCAATGTAATAACCATCACACACACATACCTACATGTTTGATGAATCAGGCTTTAAAACAGTCTTTAAAAACTACTGAGCAGACTTCATTGTCTTTTCTGACTGACTCAGGCTTTACAGAACAGTGATATATAACCTTTCACCTCCGAGTCATTTATCTACCGTACCTGCAGTCTCTTCCTGCAGAAGCTCTCCGTCATTGTTTTGCAGCTGCAGTTCAGTCATGGTGCCGCTCTCATCCTCTGCCCCTCCGCTTCTTTCTCACTGGCTGTCATTCTGCAGTTCAAGGCATTGAGTCTCTTTTCCTGAACTGAGTGTGAAGAGGGAAAAGCAGGAAAATGTTTTATTTGTAATGAATACAAGTCACGTAAAAAGGAGCAGAAGTGGTCATAAAATTTATGATGATTTATTTCAAAGAGAAAAAGAACCAGTCAAATGAATCCCACACTCATGAGCTTCGAAGGACGAGGGTAGAAGGTTGTAGTGACTGGAACTACTTCCTTTTTTTTGTGAAGGAAAATGCATTTACTCAAATGGCCTTAGTTTGGATCAAAAATTGAATTCAGAAATATTAGCAGGTTCAGTTAAATAATATGATACAGGAATTTCGGCCGCACTTATTCAGTGATTTGAGTAATAAAATTATCAGATGCTCTTTTATAATTATTGTAACCCAAAACTCCATCACCTAGACACAAGCCGCATGGTACAAAGTTGGTTTTGATTGAGGCACAGTGAAATATAGAAGTATTTTTACTATCTCCATCAATGTATTTATAGAGTGTGATCTTGACATGCTCTATATGTAAAGTGTCTTGAGACAACTTTGTTGTGAATTGACACTGTATAAATAAAATTGAATTGAATTGAATTGAATTGAATCTTCTAGGAAAATAGAGATCTAAAGGGGAAAAAAACTTAAGCAGCTACTTTACATTCAACACATCTGTTTTATACCTGATAATGTCCGAGCTGCTGTAAATATCATCATAACAAAGCAGTTAAATATTCAAAGCTTTGCCTTGAGCAGAATTCATTTACGGCAGTCCTAAAAGTAAAATGTTAAGAGATATTTGAAAAAATAAATAGCGAGGAAAGGCATGAAAACAGGTAACTTTAAACTGAAACTTCAAACAAACAAAAACATTTACTGCGTGGAAACTTTTACAGGCGAATGACTTGTATTTCACCGCAGAGTTGACAGTTGTGAGGCGGGAAATGTGCCCGTATGCCTGTGAATCACTGTGGATAACGTATATCTGCATCCACAAAGTCGGATCCCGTTTATTGCCTCCCTCAGAAGACTACGCAAATCTTCAATGCTGTTATGAATCATATGTTTCTAACGTTTGTGACAGAGGGTGCAAGATAAACCTGCCTTACCTCAACTTTTTCTTCCTTATGTGTCTTTACTTCAGTCATCCCTCACATACTTTTACCATCACACACACAACAGCAGGCAAAAAAGCAGCCTTGTTCTGGTTAGTGATGATATAAACACATACAGAGCAATATTCTGTGGTCGTAATTTATTATAAGAAAATGCCTTTTTTTTTTTGTTTTTGGACATAAAATTTAATTAACAGTTCTACCAAATACTTTTTCTTACGTGAATACACTAAAATGAAAACCTGAGCTCAGTCTCTTCAGTCAAATCACCTCGTTCTTGGTGACCACAGGCTCTCTGACACCTTCACCTGTTAGAACTTTCCTCCTCACCTTGTCAGCGTCTCTCTGTAGTCTCCAGACCCCTCAGCTGGACCCTCTGCTGCACCGCCATCGTCCCCAGCTCATGTACCATGTCACTAAGCATTTTCATGTCATCCAGGCAGCTGCAATGGATGATCAACCATTCCAGATGACGGGAAGAAAAGCAACACTACCTGAGCCACCGAACCCCTCGTCTGAACACATCTGAGAAATAATTAAATGTTATCTGGACTCACTTGCCTTACCCAAAATAATTATAATGTTGTAAGCCACTGGATGGGAAGTAACAGGTGTCCAGCTGTGAACAGGCATTTCATGCCAACAGAATCAGTAATAAACAACAGTTGGTGAACTAGTTTAATCCGAGCAGCTGTGGGAGGATCACAGTCTGTTTTACATGGCAAAAACTTCAATGTCGAACTGATCACATGCAATTCGAAAACCAGTCTCCCTCATACAGAGACAGCAGATTAAAACAATGTTAAAATATACAACAGTCATTAATCTTTAAAATGACATGACACGGTTCATATGTATACTGACGGGACTTTGTTCTTACTCGCAAACATGTGGTGACACCAAAAGGCTCAGAATAACATCAGTCTGCACAACTCATATGAACTGGGACAGTTTCAGTGCAAAAACCACAATGATAAACATAACAGCACGGTGCATTGGAGTTTCTTCTGTCCCCTTTCTTACTCCTTTCTCCTTCCTACTCTTTTTTTCTCATATGTAGTTTTAGTAATATATAGTTAAAGCTCAGATGACAAAAGGTAATTGTGTTGAAGTGTTAGAAGCAAGCTACAAAGGAAAAAAAAGTGGGTTTATACTTTCAGTTTAAAATCTTAAAACCAGTGATTCTAATAATCAAAAATATCAATATTAACCTTATTAACATTAACCTTCCAGGTTTGTCAATAGAGAGTAACTACAACTCCAGGTTATTTTTGTGTTTTTCTCTCGGTGGTTCCTCTGAACTTGAGTTTTAAAAACATGAAGGTGAGTCGGAAGCAATCTGAGGGCACTATTAAATGATTTTACAAAAAAAACAAACAACCAGATTAATAAATTATAAATCTCAGCAATCATATTCCACTTTAATTTAAAAAAAAAAAACTCTTATTAACAGTTAATTTAATACAGCTCTGATACAGCTCTGCACAACTTGGCATTCAAATTGGGAATATTAAATGGGAGCGAATAAATGGTATTCTGCAGTAGGCTGAGTTGGGCAAAATAAAACTTATTTAAGTCAAAAGACAATTATGAAATTTGGAATTTCACACAAATGATTGAAGAAATATTTTTTCATTATATGTATGCATATTTACTTGCCTAAAGTTAATTGAGATATTTGCTGCTATTTTATACTGAAATTTGAGGCTACAGGAAAGCATAGGACTGAAAACAGGGGAAACTGCAGCCTGACTCTGTTTCAAGGGAACTCTGTCTGACACAAACTTTAAAGCTCACATCTTATATTTTATTTGTAGAAAGAACTTTGGCAGATATTGTTACCTTTAGACAAAGGCAGGTTAGCTGTTTCCCCGCTGTGTGTTTTATCTGGCTGCTGGCTGTTGCTTCAGTTTGATCAAATGTAAAGAGGGTTTCGGTTTTTTCATCTTACTCTCAGCAAGAAAGTAAATAAGATTATTTCCCAAAATGCAAACCTGTTCCTTTAAACAATACCAAAACATCTTTGTTTTTCTGCTTGCAACAGTGTTTGGCCTGCTGGGTGGAGTCAACAATTTCATGCCCTGGGTCCAAAAAACAGAAAAACCTGTAAATTCAAGTCCAGTGTCGAGGTCTTCGAGTCTGTATTGTGGCCCTGCCGGCTTTTTGTTCAACAAAGCTTATTATGCACTTACAGCATTCAGCTCTCACTAAATCCTGCTTTTGTAAAATAGCTGAATAAATATATTTTTGTCCATTTTAGGCTTAAAATGTGATAGCATTTGATATTTGCAGGAGTCACCTTATCTGAACTAACAACCCTCCAGCATCATAAATTTACCAACAGTTGAGCTTCAAAGTGCAGAATATTTTTCCGTGTTTTCCGACAAGTTCGCCATATTTACTATCACTTGACATTTCACTGTAACGTTTTTAAATTTTCAGTTTGTTTCTTTGCACCTCAGTGGCTAAAAAAATCTAATTTGCAGGACACAGTTAAAAAAAAAGTTATTACTGCAAACAAAATGCTCAAGATAACCAGTGCCTATAGACATAGAGCACAGTAAAGTAAAATATATGTTAACTCGCTTTCAAATGTCACCAAGACAAAAAAAGACTCAAAATTATCTTCAGGCTCTGTACTCAAGTAAAGGTATTTCAACCTTTTTTCACACCTGAAGACATGTGAGATGTGTGTTGTCATGACACCGTTCTTTGCATAAGTTCTTTTTTTTTCCTTTTTCAAGGTTTGAGGTGAGATCATGTTCATAAGTAATACGCTCCTGCTGTACACGAGATCTCTGTGGAGATTTGGAGGTTGGATCTCATCTGATATTTTCCCAGAGTCCCCTATCTTTGACCTATATCATTTTTTCTCAGATATGACCTTTTGAGTATATTTGAACTGGTAAAAAGGCTTTTCAAATATTTTGCTAAAGGAAAGTGCAGGCATTGATGGTATAAAAATGAATGTAGTCTTATTGTAAAGATTTCTTTATTATTAGATTTTTTTTTTTTAAGAAAAGGAGAAGCTGAAGTTAAGGTCTAACCACCATTTCATGACCCAACGGTTGAAAAAAATCTGCTTATAATTTGCTTTTATTTTTCCTTTTCATCACAGCATCTGCTATCCTGCTGGTTTACTTTTTGTGTGACCAGTCAAGCATAGAACGAATAATTTAAACCATAAAAAAATGACAGGTTAGGTAAGAACTTTTACATAAGACGTGATGCTTTTTGACTAACAGACGTACATTTCCAGACTCTGATCGCGGGGTCAAGAGAGATAATGTGTGTTGTAAGTGCAGGAGGTGGATTGATGCAGCTGCTCCTATTTCCTTATATGTGTAGAATACTGTTGCCAATAAAGTCTGAATCAAGAAGTGTTTGCACAATTAATCTGTCGGCTCCCCACATGGCAGAAGATTACTGCATTAAGATCATGATCTGCAATAAGTGCCTGCCTGGAGGGCTTCCTGCATTTGGCATAATCTCTTCAACTATTGCAGCAATCAGACTAATACTTTTGTGCATTTTTTTGACTGTATGCTCATGTACCTCTCATTTAATCCATCGCTCTGTTTTGCTGTATTTCACCACTGATCACTGATGTGTAACACCTCCTCACTCGTCTTGTTTGGACCACAAGTGGTCAACAGCTGCTTCAGTCTGGAATGGCATCTCCACCTGGAGTGACATGCTGATTAGGCAGCAAACGTCACAAGAGTGTTCAAGCAACACTGAAGTGGCTGTCCATAACTGGCCCATCATGTCCGTGCATACATTGTAGTGTGTTATATTTCAAGTGAAGTGTGCGTTTTTATTTGATACGTGGATTATTCCTTATCTATGTTCCCATCAGCACTGATGCATACTGTATGACTGACGCTGATTCATGATCATTCATCCTGTTTTATAATTTAACTGAACCTGACGGCAAAGACGGTTATTTTACATATTTAAAGCCTTCCGCAAACTTATTACAAAAGGGCCTATGTAGGTGTGTGTGTTCGTGTGCTTGTGTGTGTTTGAGGCCTGAAGCCATAATTATTTTGACTCCTAAATGATGATCTCACTTTAAGCAGTGTTCCCCTCTAATAATCCTATAGACACCGGTAAACTTTGAGAGAAGACGAGAGGATCTGAAAGAAAAGCACAGGATGGACGCACAGACTCCAGTCTGAAACCACAAAACCATGAGGGCAGATTAAGTCTGTAATCGACTCTTGCAAACCGACCAACAGATGCTGAGAGTCTGGGGAATAACAAACCAGAGCATCCCTACCGAGGTTGCAAAATGTAGATAAATATATTTATCCATTGCCTTTTTATTGGGCAATTAATCACAGTTTTATGTGCTCTATCCACATTTGCATGCATGGCTGAGATCTGCATTCAACTGAGTGCACTATTCTAGTTGATATTGTGTCAGTGAAGTAGTCAATTACAGACGTGCAAATTAATTTTTCTTTCATGTGCCTTATTGTCAGGTCGAAAGCCCTCATTGTTTACCCTTCATTACATGTGGAAAATCCATCAGACTGGCTACCTGAGGAGGCTTAAAACCAACTGAAAGAGTGTTTTCAAATATTATTTGACCCAGGTCTCAGTCTTGGTTGGAGGAGCATGAAGCAGCATAGCTGATATCTCATTAGTGACAGAGTAGAGGTCAGGGTGAAAAACACTGCACTCATCACCTGCTGGATGACAAATGAAGCCCTTCATGAGCCACAGGAAGGGAGGAGATGAGAGTGAAAAGAAAGTTAGAGGAAAGGGAGAAGTCGCCAGATAGTGGAGAGGCGATGGTGCAGAGGGTTGGAGGAAAAATGAGAAAACAAGACAGAGGGAGTTACTCCCATTATTGCCTTTTCCTGTGCAATAACATCTTTCATTTTTACACATTGTGATTTTTTTTTGTTTTTACTACCATTTACAGAATTTAGAAAGTAAGGACCCACTGAGGAGGCATCCCTCCAAGGTATGGTTTGTCTGTTTGATTAATGAAAGCACTCTGCATAGGCGGTGAAACACTTAAGGGATTCGTGCTCATAAGAAAATTGATTATCTTTAACTAAAAAACAATGAAGAACGAGGAAGTGTAATGACTGGGCACCTTTACTTCACAATCATTACAAAGTCCGGGAAAGCAATCACCATGTTTTGTAAAACTCTGGTATTAATGGCTCATATAAGTGAGAGTAAAACATCATCACTAAAAAAACGTAAATTTGTTTCCCTACAGATTGATTACTGGCGTCGTACAACAAAATGAAACATTAATATCATAAAGATGGAAGCTGAGTTCTGTGTTGAATCAAATAAAGCCATCCTGCAGGCAGCTATCCTTTTTCTTCCAAATTGTTAATAACGTTGACGAGAACATACATAACTTTAAAGTTAAACCAGTCACAAAAGCTGTTCAGGAGATTCATCAGTGTTAATTTGTGACCTATTGCAAAAACAAGCCACAAACCATCCGTCTCTACTTCTTAACAACTAACAATTAGAATCAAGCTTTACTGCTTCGGATTAAACCAACTCTTTCTCATTTCACCACCCCATTAGATTCATCCTCTCTGCTAATGGGCCTTGAGATGAGCTATTGATCTACAGCAAGGTGTCTCAGAAAGTAAGCGAGGGGGGCTAACATTACACCAAACAAAGCTGACCAAAAAAGAAAACTCTGCAAAAGTAACATAGGCGACTCAATATTCAACATTCAGTCTTGCATTCAACTGTTCAAACTGACTTTTATCAAACCTAATGACCAGAGAAGTATGGTCGACATGAAAGCTACTTAAAAATGATGCCAAAACCAGTGTTTGTTGCAATAAAAGTAATTAGCATTTGCTCCAAAGCTAGCCTGATAACATTGTTTAAACATCACTGACATGAATGTGTCAGTTGCAGCAAGAGAGATCACCTTAAAGCCTTACATTAAAGGACAGAGAATGATGGCTACATACAGTATAAAATGCTACAAAAACAGGGCAAAAGCTCCATTTCTCAGGCATTGTTCTGCTAGATTGAGTTTCTTGGCTCAAGTACTGTATAATAACATGACCTGAGATAGTTTAGCTGCTTGCTTGGACAATAAATGCAGCTGGTTAAATCTATGCTTTACTGTTCCTATCTTCAAATCCCATGCTTTACTTTTACAAGAGATAATGATCTGACAAATACGCCAACATAATGCAATCCAAAACAAGTTGGAGCAGAGTTTGCTAGATAAATGTTAACTTCCCTAAATCAAATAAAAAACTGGACCAACAATACTCCAAACTCACAGCTTGTGTCAGAGCAGATATACAAGCTTCTGACTTTATTGCACGTTTGTTAAGAGTGAGTGGCGTTCTAGCTGCATGGAAATTACAGTTATATTTATACAGTAATATTTATATTGTAGGGTTTAGATACATTTTATTTATATTAGAACTTATGTTTAAATTTTATTGATATATTTTATACTTTTATACTTCTTGTTACTTTCCTACTTCTTGTAGGACTTTAGGAGCATCTGTAACGAAAGGCAATTTCTCCTCGGGGGTCAATAAAGTATTTCTGATTCTGAAATAATACAAATATGCCTAAGATTGTTATTGTGATAGCAAAGGTCAGAGTGTGAACAGCTAGGTTTTAAAAATACTGTTAATTAGTCATTAAAAAGAAAAAAATATGATGAAATATCTGAGAAAAAAACCTGTCTTTCTGAGTAAAACTTCACCTCAGCCACGATATCTCTTATTAGTGATAAGGGTTTTATTTCCAGTAAAAGAGCATCAGATACATTAGGGACGAGAGTGAGTGATGACAGTAATTAGGATGGAGTTGTCCTTTCTCAACCTCTGCCCTTCAACTTTCTCCAGACCTTTAAGGACTTCATTCTTCCCACTCCCGGGCCTGCTCTGAATTAAAGATTAATAACATCGATGAGATGATTATTAATAAGGCTTCAGGTTTGTATGAACTGTCATCTTGGAAGAGCAGACAGTGATGTTTTTTGGGGTTTTTTTTTCCCATTCACCTTTACAGTGGTGCTTACAGAGCCCATGCCTTTCATCTACAAAGAGACACGAATATGATCAGCAATTCTGCTTCATATGCAGCCTGTAATTACCCAGAATCTCATTGATTTATTTTATACCCACTTAGGCCAGACTCCCCACAGATAGTTTATAGATACAGATATCCAGGCTTCGATTGGATTCTAGTGGTTCAAACATGACTCTATTATATTTCCTACAGTTCTCCATTTATTCATTGAGTGCTTAGCCTGCTGCTTGGTAAGATTTGCAAGGCAGTAGAATTTGATGGCGGGGGGGGGGGGGGGGGGGGGGGGGGGGGGGGGGGGGGGGGGGGGGGGGGGGGGGGGGGGGGGGGGGGGGG
>JAQNCA010000015.1:10941440-10955342 GCA_029783725.1 Acanthurus tractus
TTTTTCGACGGTCCTCTCCCTTTTTCCCCCCCCCCCCCCCCCCCCCCCCCCCAGAACAAATTGAGATGTACTGTACTTGCAGTGCTCAGCAGTGGGGCTATCCAGCAGCTTGGAGAAGCCAGGTTGTGCTGACTAGACTTGAGCTCTCACCTCACCGCACACACCTACACAATGGACCTCTATTCCCATGCGCTGCAGAGAAAACCGAGCGGCGTTTCTTTCTTTATTCTTTTTGTACATGAGATGATGTGCTTTTGATTTTAAAGGGTACATAAAAATTCAGTGGTGAACTTGTGGGTCCATGTTCACCTTTGTAGAGGCATTTGCAGCTATGCAAGAATAAGGATGCCCATATTATGATGCCGATGCTGAACAGAGGAGGTGTTAAGAGTGGGCTGAGAAAAAGCAGGTAATAGCATCTCTTACTGTTTTTTCTCTCAGACAGTGCGAGCAGGGGACGGGATGATTCTGCGTTTTAGAGACACACAAACACCTCTGTGAGCCATCCAGGGGCCAGCAAGTTCTCAGGATTGATGCTGCAAAGTCCTATCTCCCACTCACTCACTCACTCACTCACTCACTCACATGCACAGGCCCGAACACACACACACACAGCTCTTTCTCAGCCTCCCTACGACTCTCTCCTTCTCCTGCCCTCCCGAACACTCACCTTTTCTCATGATTAGATTGACTGGCTTTGTTTTGGGACCAGCAGCTCAGGGCTAGAGAGCCACGATGAAGGAGGAATTGCCTTTAACAGAGATGAGGTTACTCGCGGCTTGCTATTAGCTCCTGTTTTAAGCCACAGGGTATTCGGCGAGCTCACGGCAGCACATTGCCAGGCCTGACAAGGCAGATCTCAACTTTGTTCCCCTTTATTTGTGATCCGTGGCCCTTTTTTAAATCTATTATGGAAAATCAGTCAGGACTACAGAACTCAGAGGAGCATCCTGTGAACTATAAGCTGGGCTAAATTTAAATTGCTAAGAGCAATCACATTATTGACAATCTATTGATGGCCCATCTGAAACCAAACGGTGGGATCCACTGCATCTGATGCCAGTGTGACATTGGGACGTCCTACAAGTTTTCCCTGTGTAACCGTTATGGGCATCATAATGAGGAATAGATGCACTTACAGAGTGAACACCACAGCAGTATATCAGTGGATTTATGCTTACAGTTGCCTTGCAGACGGGTGCTGCTACCTTTTTCTCTCTTTTTTTTTACCTTCTGGCTTCTTTCCTTGGGATTCATATCAATTTGTCCTCATTTTGCCTCTTCCTGTGGTAGTGGTGTGAAAGCTGAGATGCAGACAAGGGAAGAAAATGTGTGTGTGCCTCTATGTGTGTGTGTGTGTGTTTGTTTTTGTCAGACAAAGTGAGAGAGAGGAAGAGAGAAAAGGAAGCACAAAGGAGAGAGAAAAAGAGGAATAGTGGAGAGGATGGCAGGTGGAGGGGGGTTGTCTGGGTTTCTTTCCGTGTCAGAGGAAGAGTGTCTGGCCCGTAACGAAATGCCAACCAAATGAGGACGGATCAGGGGGCCGGGCGTAAGCCACCCTGAGCCCCCATTACTGAGCGCAGAAGACGGATGGGACTGCTTGTCCTAAGAGAGAGAGAGCAGAAAAACACACTCTCACATTTACACCCATGTGCACAGGTCTCAAGGACACCGTCAAACACACAAACACTTACTTACATTCTACATGCAAAACGCAATGGTGGGAAGAAATAGACAGGAGTGAGTAGATTAAGTCCTACAATCCTTAGAGAGGACGCATGCTTGCACGCCCCATACCGACAGTCTGCACTCGGAATAAAACTCTCCATTTTGAGGATGCAAATCCAAAGATCAGGCAGCAAATAAAAGCTCAAACACTGACTCACTGACAACACAACAAATGTCTCACTACTAACAGAAGCTGGCTATGCTAATTTGCAGATGGCAAATCGTCAACCGTTCAGCCAGCAACCAGTACTGTACCCGATCACGATGAATGATGAAACATAATGTGATAAATTCACATCTCAAAACCAAATTTCAAACGTTCATTTGGCATCTCAGAACACTTAAGAACCCAAACTGTTTGCTTGGCATCTCGTAAGCCTCCGTGTTGTCTTTGAGACAATCCACATCAAATCCGTGACAAATGACTCCCTCCCAGTGTTCCTTAATGATTGTGGAGTGTAACTTTATAGGGTGTGACTAAAACGCTTCTTCTTATTAATGTCTCTGGTCAATGGCTTCCATCAAAAGGGAGAACAGAGGATCAGAGCAGCAGAAGCAGCTGAACAAGAGAGATTTATGGAGCAACCCTGGCGGTAGTAGACCCGTATCAAACGGCACGGCAGCAATCAAGCCTTTTACAATGGCTGAGCATCAGGCAGTTCTCACAGTGTAATACAATACTAATATCCCCCCTGCTGAGTGGAAAGGAGGTCGGCGGCTTTTCAACTTATTCAGTGACTATTAGAGCACTTACATAAACGGCTGTTAATGTAAAGTTTTTAATGGACGCACAAAAAGCCTTGCATCAATTCAAGTCAGCAAGGTGATATTTTTTTCCAATTTTGTTACGCACTGTTTCTTTGTTACTACTTCAAATTGTTCTAAGTGGTATGTTATTATTATGGGGTTCTGCTGATGAGATGCAAATTACTAGTAATATATAAAACTCGCTTCCTTCTGCATATTAACTTATAATTAAATTTTTCCATCTCTGATCATGAGGATTAAGGTGATGCCACTTGATGAAGGTTAGCCAAGTCAGTGTGACAATGCTGAGACTCTGAAGCTTTGGATTCCTCCACATGTTGAAGTGATGTGCATGTCCTTGTAGTTGAAGAGATATGGCTTATATAAGAGCTTGGGCAGCTGTATTTTCTTCTACCATCATTTAAAAAGTTTGTTGTTTTCGTTCACTTCTCTGCTCTGTGATGATAACACCCGAAGACAGACAGGAAACGCAAGGAGAGAGACAGAGAGAGAAAAAGGAGGGGTCATGAAGCAAAAGGCCCAGGCTGCAGCAAGGACTCTGCAGTCTCAATACATGATACGGCCTCTAAAAGTCTACTACCAGGATGCCCTTCTCAGCTTTATTAAAAACAAAAAAAAATACAAGGGCAAACATTATCAGGAATGGATCGGTTTTTGCAGTGCAGCCTGCAAAGTTAGCACGTCCCTACTCGTTAGTTACTGAAGTAATACAGTATTTCGTTCAAGGCCAGTGAATGCGTAATACATGAATGTTTTCTTGAGTTACAGGTTACATAATAATAACATTTTCACAATAGCATATCCTTTTATTATAGAAAAGACACTGGTCAGTCCTCCTCCTCAAGGCCTTTCTAACCTTCTGTTAATCAAACGTGTCAGGCATACATGAGTATGTGAGCTGAGAGCTGATTTTTCTTCCTACATTTTTTCCTGTTATACTTAAAATACAGGGACAAGCCTTTTCTACACTGCACAAAACACAATGCTGTTTCTTTATTCCCTTGTCTTACATGTGGATGATGGAGAGGACAGGCAGCTTGTGTCTCATTCTTTTGGCAAAACATTATATATCTAGGAATTTAATGCATGTTAAAAACTTGGTCATCAAGTTTTTCAGAATAGTTAGAATGTAAGCTGGAAGCAAATTCATATGAGTTCATCTAGCTTGGCGATAAATGGGGTCATATCTGTTGACAAAATCAGCTCTCACAAGCTAGATTTAAGAAGCTTCTGTCTAAATGTTTTAAAACTAACTAACGTCACTGGAGGCAGATCCGCTCCCGCTATCAATCAGCTTTGTTTTGGGGAAAAGATAACCTCTATTATTCTTGTTAAGGTCGGGCATGCTATAAAAACAAAGATAAATAAACATACGGGCACTGAAGTCAGCCAAATATAGGACATTTAAAGCAAAGTCAGCGGCATGCTTTATTAGTATGAGTAATTATTATGGATAACTATGCTAACGAGTTGTTTTGTTCGTCTGTCTTTGATGAAAGTGTATCAGGGTGGGATAGCCAAAACCAAAGACAGCAATACAGTGAGACAGAGAGGGGGGTGAGGTGTGTGTGTGTGTGTGAGTGTGTAAAGCATTGTAACCCCAGTTATTTCCACGCTGCTCTCAGGGGGATTGGTTCCCATTTCAATTAATCCCTAATCAAACTGGGAGCAGCAAACATGATCTGATTTGGCCTCATCTCATAGGGACACTCTAATCAGTCCCCCCCCCCCGCCATCCAAAGAGGATTTGGAGTGAGGCCAGAGGACACACACCTCCTCTGTTGTTGTGATTGTCCTTTGAGATATTATCACACACTGTGACATGTCCTACCCGGCGTCTCCCTGCGTGTCTTGCAGGGGGTGGAGGGGTGGGGGGGGCGGTGTCACCATGCATAGTTAGGCAACTGTAAGCTTGAACACAAGGTGATAGAGAACACTGGAAGTATTCTGGCAGTGTTTTATGTCCTCGGGCAAGTTGGTGGCTCTTGAGGTTGTTACAGCACCAGAAAGTGGAGGACTGGTGCCGACTGCATAATGTCTGAAAAGAAAAGAGCCCTGTAAACAAAATCTGATATATTATTCACACCTTGGCAAAAGAGGTGTCCACCGGTGCCTGATGCTGTGATATACGGTGACATCTCACATCTGCTAGCTAATGAGTCTGACTGCAGCGGGGCCGCCTCATCAAGGGCATCAGCCGTTGCCCCTCTGTGGGACAAAAGAAGAAACCACATCGCCTTAAGGCCAAGCTTCTGCTGCAATAAAGAACAACAAGCAGCTGCAAAGCACCAGGAGAGCACTTAGATCAATCCATTAAGAGGCTGGGACGCAGCACGGGTGAGGAAATAAACACAGTGTAAAAGAGAAAACCGGAGCAAAAAGAAGGAATTAAAAGTAAAGTGAAAGAGACGCACCGGAGGGGTGGAGGAAGCCATGAAGAATGCAGGCCTATGAGGCGAAACACTGAAGAGGCAGCAGAAAGTAGTTAGGAAGCTAAAAGAGGATTTGATCCAAAATGCCTGGCATGTTAATTGACCCCCTGCCTCTCACATCTTCCACGCTCGCAGTTTGAAAAGTAGCAGAGTTTTGAACTAATGTTTCCTCAGTAAGCAAGGACACAGACAGAGGACGGCATGTTCCATTGTAGCAGGACTGAAACCAGAAAATATGAAATAATGCAACCTTCGCGAGACGAGCGCTGAAATGACAAGAGTGTCTGCAGGAATCTGTGCACCATGTCCTGTAAATTATGTTGACCTGGGGTTAATTTGGTAGTTCAGTGCCCCCTTGAGGTTACTACCATATTTCAGCTGTTTAATAACCCAAGCCTCCCCGTCCATATTTCTAGGATATTAATTACTCTTCTCATTTATAGTTGGATACATTTTGACATATAACTCAACTTTGTCAGGCCAGTATGAAACCAAATGGCAGTGCAGCACAATTCTCTCAACCTGTCTCATCTATGGCAACTTTTAAAGCCCTGACAACTTGGTTTCAGATGAATAAATGTGCTAAAATCTAATTTAAAGTTTTTGAGTAAAAGCATTGTGAGGTATTATTCATTAAAAGTTTGCGCCTGTAAACTTCAGCTGCTTCATCAGAACTGTGTTGACGTCGGTGCTGCCAATAAAAGCAAATAAACCGACAACAGTCACCGCGTTTGCTTTTAAATATTTTATATCTTGATCAGTACACAGAAGGAGATGACATCTTGCCTGATTCTAACAACTGAGGACACACAAGACAAAATAAAAAATAAAAAAAAGAAATGGTGTGAATGAGGAAAACTGTTCAAATTTTGGCAGAAAATTCATGTCTTGCTCACAGCAAGAAGCTGATGGAGAAAGTAGCTGGTCAGTATTTCACGAAATGCAACATAATAAATCGCTAAAAACAAGCATGAAACGGTTGGTTTGATGTGTAGATCTGTTGTGAAGAGCCTGAAAGTCATGACAGGTAAGAAATCAGAGAGTTATGGGCCGCAATGCACTCTGGACCAAGGCTCATTCTTTATGAATAAACCGTTAGCTCTGCCTCTTTGGTGCCAAATATGTCCTTGCTTGATTGTTGAACGTAAAAGCAAACTGTTGAACCTTGAAAGCACCTTACATGCGCTACTGATGGGTTATATCACTGTGAAATTTTCTGCAATTGAAGTTTCATCTTGCATTGTGTACGTCTGAACACTTAAGATCAATATATGTCAATAAATAACAAAACAGACCTGGAAACACAAAGGTATTTGCTAGTAGCCGTTAGTGTTCAACCATTAACGGTGTGTTTCCCTTTGAGCTCACTGAGCTCACATCGGCACGCGCTCACAAACAAACAGGAATTGTTCGTCGGCAGGTTCTCATAAGTGGTCATGTGCATCAAAGCGTACTTCGCCTTTCATAAAGCACTACGGAAAACAAACACCCACTTCACTCAACTCTCAAAACATGAAGCATGGAGGGAGTGCAAGGCAAGTGAGCACCTCATTTATCAAACCCCAGTTGGCCACCGGTGGGTGGGCATCACTGTCAAAAGGCCAATTAACAAGAAGCCCGTTGTGAGCACCACGGAGCAGCACAGAAGAGAGTAACCATTAGTGGGGATTCATCATAAGGGAATAATGGGACCTGAGCAGGAAACGCGTCCTCAGCTTTAAACTCTGTCGTGATGGCTATTTCCAGCTAGGGGGGGGTTAGGTGTGAGGATGGCCTGTCTATGTCATGATCCTTTGATAAAATTCTTAGTTTTTGTGATGTTTTCTTTCTGTTACGCATTTATTTGATGCAGTTTTGAAGCTTTTGTAGGCAGGCGATGTTTCCAAAAACAGCTCAATTACAACAGCACCGTTCACAGTTCAGCTGCCTGATCTCGGCACGGAGCTGCAGACGAGGCGTGTCCACTGTTCGCTCCTTGTCTTCAGCTAAAACATGTCAATAGTGAAGGAAGATCTCCAAACTCAGACATGAGTTTGGAGAAGCACAGAGATATCCTGCTGCGACCAATCAATGAACAGCACAGAAAATATCTGAGGAGAACAGAGACAGGCTCTCGTGTTCAGAGCAGACAGGGATTTTTAGTGTTTTGGGAGGCAGTTTGTTTCATTCAATGTGTTTTTTGTAAGATATCTTTGCTCAGCATAGACAATAACCAGTCCCTTAGACAGATGTGGGGAATTTAGTGTTCATAGTCTGGTATGTTTCTGTTTTTTACAGAATGTACTTTCAGATAAAAGCTATCTGAGAGAAAATTTGTGAGCTTATTTTGAGAAATTCTGAGTAGCTATTTAATCTGAACTTATCACTCCAACACCAGGGCACTAAGACACATGCAATGGATAAAGAGGCTTTTTTTCCCCTTATTTCTAGGTAATTTTTTATAACGGTTACATTTTTAGCCTGTTTGTTTACACATTATAAACTTTCTGGTAAAACTTTAAAACACACCAGACTGGAGCTCAAAGGATTTTTTGCAGGGGAAGAAAAGGCCAAGGGATTTCTACAAAGTCAGTCTCGACAAAACAAGTCAATAAAGTGTAATCATAAACATCATGAGGCACAACAAGACAAATGCAAACAAAAACAGCAACACGAGATAAAAGAAGCACTAAAAAGGGAACTAAAAAACCAAAAAAGATAACTAGGAAGAAAATGGCAATAGAAACATGGAGATTTCTTCTAAAAACATTATAAAAATACCAACATAAAAAGGGAAGCTGGAAACACTGAAAAAGGTCATGAGAAATACAAAAACGAGAGCCAAAGTCAAACATCACATAAAAAATGAAAAACAGAATTAAAAATATCAAAGAGTACTGGAAAAATGGACTAGTAATATGAAAAAAATCAAAATATGAAATGGGAGCAAGAAACAAATTAAAAAACATTGAAAGGGGAACTGAAATCAGACAAAAAAGAAACTAAAATATGAAATAAATGACAAGAAATATTAAAATAAAACCAGAAGTACTTAAAAGAGGAACTGACAACAGTTTTTTCAGCAAAGATTAAAAGCAGAACAAATTTGCATTTTCATGAATATAAACTTAAAGAGTTCATATAATAGTATGTAGGTGGTAAAGAGTAACAAATGTCTTTGATGTGCTTCTTTTGACTTTCAATCAACCTGATAATGGAGGTGGGAAGCCGGTGAGGGATTAAGCCCTTGTAACTTGCACTTGTCACTCCATGTGGTTGATCAGTGGATGTGTGCAAAGGGTTGGGGTGAAAATTCTTTGGGAAAAATGAGTTGAACCAAATGAAAAGAAAAACAGGAGGACAATGATTTTACAAAGCATTTTTAGAATTTCTTTGAAAGTCATCCGCTAACCTCACCGATGGCTTCCAATCCCAAGGTGATAAAAGCTCTCATCATATTTACACAAGAACATTTAATAATTCATTCAAGTAAAATCATAAAGTAAATGTCAACCACCTGGCCTCTGCAGCCTTGAACACAAAGTGGCAAAAAAAAAAACATTGTCTCTCCTGCCTTTGTGTTCTCACCTTGATCCAACTCACTGGCTTTTCTTCACATTCATTTTGAAAAGAAGTTTTACAGCAGTGCGTGGGTGCATGTGTGTGTGTGTGTGTCCATGTGTTTTCGCTGCATGTGGACGGACTCTGAAGGCACTTCATGTCGAGGGCTGCATGTTTTTGTTCCCAGGAGACAAAGGCTGAGGCACTGCAGTGTTTTTAATGGCTCTGTGGGCCAGCAGATGCACTCCAACAAGTGTCGAACAAGTGGCCACGAACGCCCCGTGCTGAGCTGAGGAGACCCACCCCTGAACCAGCATCCTCTGAACGCACCCTCACCTCAACTGCACGAGCCGACGTGCGACTTGAAATTCTCCACACACGCCATCCATAACAGTTTTCACAATGCACACTCACTCCTCTTTGTCTCGCTCTTTTTTTTTTTTCATCTCACTTTATGAACTTGTGTCTGCTTCTCTTTCTGTCTCTCACACTTCTGCTTTGTGATCTTTCTCATTTCTCATCTGCTTCTCTCTGTTTTCCTTCATTTCTGATTGTTTCCTGGTGGTTGTATCTGCCTCAATAAAGCTTTCTCTGTCTCTCCCTCTGCCTCTGTCAGACTTTGTCAGCAATAAAAAACCTGCCAAAATCAGCCGCAGCCATCAGCTGTCAATCAAGCCGGCATGGGCAGGGCGGCACACATGCAGGGAATTGAGTGGAAAAAATGAGGCATGTGCATAAATACGTGTGTGTGAGTGGTGCAGGGAGGAGGTTCTGGGTGTGTGGATGTTGGGTCTGCCAGTGTAGGGGCCTGAAGAGATAAATAAAGCTGGTGGTGCTGGTAGAGGTGACCTTGCTACACAGCAGCAACATCTGAGGGGCTCTGATGTAAAAAAGCAACATGAGACAAAAAAGCTGAGCACAAAAGTTTTGGGACGGGTGTGACTAAAAAAAAAACACTCCCACTGCCGCTTGGGGAAAGTTTTGGGGGAAACTTTTTGTATTTGGTAACTTTTCAGGCACAATTCCCATGTGTAAAGACAATAACACTATAAATACACTCCCCCAACACAAACACAAATGAAAAAAACCACTGTCATCAAGAAGAAACTTTCATTGCAGTTCTTCCCCCCCTTTCAAATGCTAAATGAACTCAACTGTATCTATTTTTCAGGCTAAAAACGTCCTAAAAAGTCAATCTTTTAAACATCGAAGCCACTCTTTCTGAGCACAAGCCCTGAGTATGAATTAGAAAAAAACCATCTTCAACTTCAATTACCAGTTGGTTTGCAGCATTGCATTGTTTTACCTCGACTCTCCCTTTTAATTGAAAGGAGGTTCATCGCCTTTCGTGGAAAAACAGTTCAGTTGCATCTGAGTTTAAAATAAAGCCACCAGTGCTCAAGAGGTGCAAATTAGCTTTTGTCTCACAGACACACAAGCATACACAGTGTCACCTCATTATGGTTTGTCTTTATTCCGTTCAAGCCTCTATGGGATGTACACCCCATGTCAGGGAAGAGAGAACACAAACACACAAACACATAAACACTCACAGACACAGACGAAGAGAAATCAAGCGTCAAGGGGCATTACAGTGGATATCAGTGTTAACACGAGTAATTGCCTTCCTGCTTGGGAGCTTGTGAGTGTTAATCCAGCCTGACAAAGTTTGCTCTTCGGCGCGTGACTCAGAGCATGGTGTTTTATCTGCACTCCTGCTTCTGTTGCCTCTGCCAGGACCACATCAGTTCCATGTGCTGCATTTGTCTCACAGCTGATGGGACCGCGGAGGAGAAGTCACTCAAAGAAAAATAAAGTGAATTCATCATCTTTGGAAATCGAAAAAATGATGGGTCCCCTAACTGCTGATAGTGAGTCAAATTCTCCTTCTAGTGTGTGAGATGAGGAGGATAGTGAACCTTTTTAACAGCCAAATCTCATCAAATAAATACATTAACACATTTCCCTGCTGCATGCAGACAATGGTGGAATTACTATGCCTTCAGCAGCTGCAGGGTTTCCTATCTTTTATCCTTGTGATAAGATAAAACATTTTCTCATTTCCTTTGTTTTACATTTCACACATTGGAGGCAAGGTGATCTCTCCCGGAGGTGTGAGCTCCCATGTTAAGCAGCCTGTTTCTGACAGGAAAGATGTCATTCATTATGAAAAATGCCTAATGAGATCTTCCTCCTCGATACCACCTCGTGATTCGTTACTAGACTATACCACCTCTGAATTTTTTATGACCATATTAAATATTTAACATAGGAATAGAGACTAAGTTGACAAAGCAATTAGATATTGACTGACCTTTCCGGTGTATTTAGTATTCTGTATCACTCACTCAAGATTCATTTAACAGCCACACTGAGCGCCGAGGAGGGGAAGCAGTGGTATAAGTGCCCCCGATCTATTCAATCAATCAGTGCCCGAGGAGTCTGGGGGACAATCTCAAAGTTTTCATGTCTTATGCAAGGCTTATGCAACAAGGCACAGTGATATGCTACCTGTGGAAAGTTTCATGCCACTGACATGGACAGAGAAAGCAGCAGGTATTTTTAACCAAGGACACACACAGCAGGGATTTCAAAGAACTGCAGTGTGAGAGGCTGGAGAGAAAATGCCAAACTCATTATTTCACATGTCGTTATCATGCAATACTTAGGAAGACAATCACAATCATGTGAATTTCATTACGTGTGCATGTCATACTAAAAAGGTTGAAGTACAGGGAGAGTGGAAATGACACGCATCTGCAAGAAAAAAAATAGAAACTTAGGTTTATATCAATACAGCAATAACAACCTCTTTCACATCGTCTGCCATGTCAAAGTGTGGTTTCTGCTTATTTTCTGCAGCATTTTTCTTTATATATGGTGGGAAGTGATTTTATTTTCATTTACAACTCATGTAATAGACAAACCCTTGGACTCAAACAAAGGGGAACCACGTCCATCCAAGTAAACGCTCTTGAGATCCTTTCCTTCCATTGACTGATGGCCTTGCAGACGTGAAAAGCAATTAAAACTGGCAGCCCTCCTATTTTCTGTTCTATAGCAATTACAGTAAAGTCTCCTCATCCCCTTCGCCCTCAAGATAAGGAGCTGAAGGGTAAAAAGTAGAGGAGTCAGGGTGATGTCTAAAGGTCTCCGCACATTAGATAGTTCTTATCCTGCTTCCAAGGCTCCGGAGGGAAAGAACCGACCCGGCAATACTTAACCTGGGCTCAAAATGGGATCAGGGATAAGTGTGAGCAAGAGGTTGACCTATGTATCACCATCAATGTGAAGTCGACACAGTTTAGCTTGAGTAATAAAAGGCTTCTGTTTTCAGTTGGAGTGGGTAAGATTATCATCCATTTCTTGGTCAGATGACTGTAGTATTCATGGGTAATTGGTAGTTCCAGCTCAGATTAGCAGTGATAGAAACATGGCACCAGGAAAACATGCTAATTTATACCTCTTTTGATGGTGTGATAGCACAGCTATCAGCTATGTTGTCTGCTCTGCTAACTCTCTGTCATCTCAGCCACAAATTCCATGTTTCTGTGTTCACGCGGTGCTCCAACATCACTGAGACAGCACTGAGTTTTAAAGAGAGCCTGAAATCAAAAGTTCATTAAAAAAAAACAGTAACCACCCAACATGATCACTGGCCTCCATGCAGAAAAACAGAGTCAAGCTCATCTATCAGCAGTGGGACAGGAGTCAATCACCTACTTTCAGCAGGCTTACCTGTGTCTGAGAAACCTGCATTACATGCTGTCTTTGGAGGAAAAAACGGCGTAAGTGCCACCTCATCGAGCATAAGACAGTCTTGCACTCCATAAATGTGCAGCAGACTGTGAAACACCACCAGTATATCGGCCTGTGGAATGCCCTCAAATACCCAACGGGCCAGTCCACACTTTCAGCCGAACAGACAAGGAACTGATGCATGAATTTCTCCACTGTGATGCAGAGGATGAAAATTTATCCAAGTATTCCCTCTCGAACCTTTAAGAGCACCAAATGTCTTTGGGATCTACCTCAGAGTAGCACTGCTGTGGTCCCTTCGGAACATTCAGTTTGGATAATGAACCAAGAGAGGACAAAGGTTGCTTAGTCTCTTGGCTGATGTTACTGTGAGCAGTGCAGCACTGTCTTCATAGACAACAGCTGGAGGGGGATTTGGTTTGAAAAGCTTTACAAAGAGCACCTAAAGGACCACAAGCAGCTCCCACTGAGAGGCGGCCACATGTGTCACCGATCCTGACCACCTGAACCCTGGCAGGAATTTCAGGAGGGGATGGCTGAAGAGCATCTGGTCTCCAAAACCCGACAAAAAAAAGCTGAAGGCTTGAGGCAAATGCTCTATCTTTTTAGCAACAACTTTCTTTCTTGCTGTGCAACTTGATTTTCACACATCTTCTATTGTCACTGAGTTCTCTGGAGAAACCGACCACACCAACACAGTTTTTTAAGACTGGCTCTGGCTTTAAATAACGGTGCATCAATAACTTGGGTGCTGGCGCTGGAGGTAAACCCACCCTCTTACAGCCCTATTACAGCATGTCATGCTGGAGAGAGAGAGAAAAAAGGCCAATAAATGATTAGAGACCGATGGCAGAATGTGAGACATGCTGTGAATTTGAGAAAAATTAATCTTGCTTTGCTCTGTTATTACCCATGAAGATGGCATTTTTGCATTGATGGGTGCCGCCTGCATTTGCTAACAGGTATTAATAAGGTCTTTTTCTTTTTTTAAAGTGAGAATAAAAACGCATACCTGCTGAAATGATGGCGGCAAGACCCTTCATCTCATCTTCTGTTTTTATCATATACACACACACACACACATGCACATTTTCACACACATGCTATGGCATGTGAAAGTAGAAAGGCCAGAGACAACGGCGGCTAATTAGTGACTTGCCTCATTAGTCGCCTACTCTCCATCTCTGGACCCAAGCAATTATCTCTCTCAGGACATCACCAAGGTTGAGCCTCCCTGTCTTTATGACTCTTTGCATGCCCCCCTTTGCAAGCTCTTTTTCTCTGATGACAACAATGTGTGTGGGAAGGTAGAATGTTTAGTTTTTAATTTTTTCTCCTCTTTTACAACTTTAAAATTGAATTAAATTTGACTTGGGTTAATTGACTGTTTTATTTAGTGGCCATAATAATTATCTCCTCTTTCCTCACTGTCACAGCACGACCATTAATAAACAAAACAGCACCTGTTGTGTTACTATTTTGTAAACAATTAAATTATTCTTCTATATAACAATGTTGTGGGCATGGGTTTTCAATACACTGCCCCCTACAGTTTAGGAGAATGTCAGACTGTGACAAGGAGAAATCTGCAATCATTATAAAATCTCCCATGTCACGTCATGACTCTGATTTAGCTCATGTTCATGCATAAAGCCTGACTGAAGCTTAAACATGC
>JAQNCA010000015.1:10955442-10977363 GCA_029783725.1 Acanthurus tractus
TAAAATCTCCCATGTCACGTCATGACTCTGATTTAGCTCATGTTCATGCATAAAGCCTGACTGAAGCTTAAACATGCGGGGATTTCACAATCAATAGAGAAATTAGGATGCATCTTAAAATGCTGATAACAACAAAACTAGCTTTGTTTTCGATTTTTGTTTTGTTTTTTTTACTGTCCTGTGGAGCCTCCTGTGAACCAAACAGGCCAAATTAACTCATAAAATTAACCCACTGACACTTTGTGGCTGATTGAGAAACAGAGACAAAATAAAATTGTGATTACATTTTTGAGAAAAGGACTGGGTCCATTATGGTAAAGGCCACATAAACCTGAAGTGACCTGCATAAATTGCAAATATTAGCCAAACCAGCTTTGTGCCATAGTTAGCTGTCTGCATGCCAGCCCTTTAGCATGTAATTACTGCAAACATGTTGGCATCTTCTAAATCAGCAAACACTGAAAATGGGCAAATCAATAATACGTAAAGTAGAACTTTTAAATACTTCAGCAATTTTACAGACTATGCAAAAATGTAAATGCTTTAAGAATTAAGTACCATTTTCTTTTTGATTTACTAGATCAATGCATGTTCACCAGGGTTGGTCTCAGTCACTTAAACTGGATTGCTGGAGGCATTTGTTAAAGAAGCAGGCTCTTTTGGCTGCAGATAAAATACTGAAGATACATTGAAAAATTACCAAAATATTATTTCACAATATGCAGCAGGGCACAAACCATCATTAGACCTAATTGCAACATGAAACCCTTATCAGCCTTATTTTTTCATTCCCTCTCTCTAGGGTCTTGAATCTCTAATTCTCCATTAAAACTCACAGCCCAGTTTCTGTCAGTTTTGGCAGAGGGAGAATATTTACAGTTTGAGCTGTCTGTTGTCCTCTTTTGCCCTGACAAAACTGATACCGAATTTTAAACTGGACCATGAAATGGGTCCAAATTTAAAATATGGCGTACGACTGTGTCCATATCTGCCCTCCCATCTCTCATCTACTTCACCACCCACAAGAATACATAATTAGCTGCCTCTGCTCTGCATGCTTCATGGTACAATGGGACAAATTCACACAGGGTTAGATAAGGTAAATCGGTTCAGGCCAGGTCCGAGTCCAAGGTGACTACTAATACCACAAAGCTCCCCCTCGGTGTTGCACACTGAGCAGTGAAATCGATGTAGAATTCCACCCGACTTCTGCTTCCTGATGCTTGACTGCTTCACTTATCTTGTTAAGTTGTAGCTTGTAAAGTAGAGCTGCTGATAGTGCACACTTTCTCTCTGGTAGTAGACCCTCATATCTTCTCCAGCCTAAGTCCTCATCAGTCATCAGAGCATGGCAGTGAGTCAGCTTTTACTTGATGTCAAATTCAACATATCTATCAAAAAGTTGCATTTGGAAAAAGTGTGTTTAGATAAACTGCACTGTTGGTGCTCTGCTGTTTCAGATCTCTCCTTGTCAGCGCAAATGGAAAAGAAAAACTGATGTGACAATCATAGATGGGAGCTGGGTGTTTGTTAGCAGTAGGAAAGCAGAAGACGGATCAAAGCTCCAGGTGTACGCGAGTCAAATCAAGAAATGAGACGTGCTGCTGGCTCATGGCACGCAGAGTCAGGTGGAGCAATTTTCCTCGCTGCCATGTCACTCCAAACTTTCTTTGCACAGTTGTTCTTTTTAAGAGTTTTTCTACTTGAAAAAGACTTAAGGGACAAACAAGTGGGCAACTCAGATGCCTCTCATCTAAAATTTGTCCTCTGAAGGGATTGATGAGGACCCTTTTCACAAGCTGTTGCTCCTACCAGCAGCACAGGAATATGGTACAGATTTGAACTGCATGTGTGCACAAGGATCATGGAATGTATATTTAATATGAATTTTCAGCCCTAAATGAGCCATAACATGTCTGTGGTGCTCAAGAAGTCAGCGAGTCTCGAGTATTAAAGACATTTTTTTTTATATCTGACTTTTCTCATGCTCTGCTTGTACTCCTCTCTCTCTCTCTCTCTCTCTCCTCAAGGTTTCCTTTCCAAGACACAATAATTGCTTTATAGAGTCCCACTGAAACAGAAACAACCTGACAGACGCTCCCGTGAGCATCAGGGAGGACAGAACCTGGATGTAGCCACTAATTAAAACTGGAGCAAAGAGAGAGTCGAGACCTTGATAAGGAAAAGTTCTTTGTCTTTATCATGTGCTGCTTTTAAGTGCAGTGCTTTGCATTTTTATATGATGACTGCTACAAAGTGGTCTGTTTTATTAATCTCCAGTATTATTATGCAAATATTTGCACAGTGCTGATGTGAGTTTGTGACACTGCTGCTATTTGATCAGAATATTATGCTTCAATAAAACTGCAACTGTCTCTACAATTAAAGCAGCACTTCATCTTGTCTCAGACCACAAGTTTCAGCAGCAGATTTTTCTTATTTCTCAGACTTTCAGACACGATGATATCACACATTTGTTGTCTAACCATACACCATACCTCTCACTAGACAATCTTTCAAGAGATTGAAGTCTTTTTTCTTTTTTTTTTCAAATTTGTTGCTCAGGCTCCTCTGAGGTTTATGGAAAATATTCTCAGCATTCAGATGTCTCATTCAGTCTCTTTTCTAACGGCAATGTTCATGAGCTCGCATGAAACCCCAAGATATCTGTCAAAGGCATTGATTTATCACAGAACCACTGCCAGCCGGCAAATAAACGGCAAAATTTAAGCTTCAGCAGCTATCTTGAGGTGTGTGTGTGTGTGTGTGTGTGTGTGTGTGTGTGTGTGTGTGTGTGTGTGCAGAACATGGAACATGCATAAGCATGTTGTTCAGTTCTGGAAGGAAATATTCAAACTCATACATCAGATGGCTCTACATTATGTTTATTACTGTTTTTAAATAATGGTAGGAAGACCAGCACTATCCATTTATTAGATTGATGATATTCTGAACAGTGATGAGAAACAGGAACAGGAGCCTTGGATTCTGGTCCTCAGGGGCCCTGAGCCTGCAGATTTTATGTAAATAGGGACTGATTTACACTGGGGCACACAAATGACCACAATTAAAGCAGGTAAAATTTATAACCTTGCATTAAAAAAAGAATATATCTTTTTGTATATACACATTATATATATATATATATATATATATATATATCTCCTAATATTTCCAACAATGCTCAAGTTCAGAGAATTCCTTAATTGGATTCAATGTAAAGGTGTGTTTCATTTTGACACCTACATCTTCTGGGTAGGAGAATAAGGAGAGGAAGTTGCAAAAGTGACTAAAAGTAACATGAGTAAAACTGTCACTCTGCCTGATCCAATCAGATAGATTTTTATCTGCACTGGTGGCCTTTTTAATGATGAAAAAAACAAATCTCATGATGCCAGATGACTTCACAACATCATCAAAATATAGCTTTTGTTTTAATTGTTTTGACTGAGAGACCTCTAGTGGCAGAAAGTACATTTTATGCCTTTAACAAGCTGGTGGGGGAGAAAAACAGCAGAACTGGGAGTACTGTCGGATGGCGAAACAGAATTTAAAACCACTGGACATGAGAAGAAAGAGTCGTAATAAAGTGTCATGATAGTATATTGCTGAAGTTAAAACACATTACGGGAACCTGACATAAAGGTCACAGAGAGTAAAACTACGCCAGAAGTGATGTATTTGCGTGGCTGCTTCTCAACATTGGCCGCCTCTGGGCATGTTGACAAGAGAAATCAGTGATGACTGGAGGAATCAATCATCCTGATGGATGATTGCATCTTGCATGTTGTTGTCAAGTTTGCCCCAAATATATCATCACTTACAACTCATCTCACTCAATCTGGTGTTAGTTCTATTACGGCTGTTTTTAGCACAACTCACACTGTTCTCACTCAAATTAGTTCCACAAGTTGTAATATAAATGGAAGACATGTTGACTTGTCACAGCATGCAAACGCAGGCACTGACTAGCAACATTAATGATGGCTCTTTTCCGTTGATTTGTCTCAATAAGCCATAACTTTGAGCCATTGAGTCACACTGGTGTACCCGAATGGAATGGAGTGGTCATTTATATGGTAAATTACACCTTCATTTTCCTGTTATGTCAAGTTGTGCTCTGTGAAAGAAAGTCCACGCCCAGCAAGGCTCCATTTGATCAGCAATAGTACTCAAAACCACCTGTGTGAGTGTGCAGAGCCTCTAATTACTCAGCTGGTCATCTGAACGAGCTTTTAGTAGAGCGGAGGATAAAGAGAGTTTTATGTAGCAATTTAAGGCTCATGATACTTGACTGTATCAACACTTGATGGTCTAGATTTTGTAAATCATTTGTCACAAACATCACAAAAGCGCATATGTTTTTGACCAAAATTGAACGCCCCAGCTTAAAGTGAATTTCATGTGATGAGTGATTTTAGTCCTAAATGATTTCGTTAAAACATTTGTATTATAAATATTGATTATCTAAGGGACACATATAATTCAGCCCAATATTAGTGCAGACAAGACAGAGCAGCTTAATTATATGCTGCTGCAGATCAAAGACATTCATCTGTGGCCATGATAACCTCATTCTCTAGATGAAACTAATAACTTAATACACTACCATGAGTCTAAATTAGGCTAAATAAACAAAGTTATGTCAGTCACAAATATACCACTGATAAAAAAAAATGCTAAAAAGCAATGTGATATTCTTATTTAACCTCAGAATTTGCATTCACCAGCAGACAAATTAGAGAGGGGCTGCTTTCCACAAAAAAGAGGTGGATGACACGAGGGCAAATTACCCGGATGAGCTGCTTTCATCCATTGTGCACGTAGGCTCACTGTCACACTCTCATGGCTTACAGGGACACTTGAATTAAACAGAGCCATCATTCATGTTATAAGTAACACCTGCGCTTTTTTCTACAATGCCAGGTTGAAATGTCTGTTGTGGAAAAAAAGGCTAGTGTTGCAGGAAATGATGGACAAAGATGAAATATATTAATACAAAGTGATATTCCCGCTTGCTATATCAGTTTCAGTTGAATAAAATCTGTTCATTTCTAAAAGAATTCTACAACGTTGTACAGTGGTCAAGAGCAGGGTGAAACTTTTAAGTATCAAGTTTTAAAAACAAGCAGTGTTTTCATTTTTCTTGTGTTTATTGAGCTTAATTATCAATGCAGAGGTCTGAAATGCACAAACACTGAGGTGTCAGAGTGCAGAGAATAAACTCATTAATCAGAATTTGTGGTGCAAGTTGCATTTTTTTCACTTTGTTGAACAGAACTTTTTATGACGCACATAAACCTTTAGACAACATCTGTGACCATGAAATATAACAAGTAATTAAAACAAAAAAAAAATGTATATGAAGTTAACTTAATATCTAAACCCTCAGACTGTGAATTGCGACTGTGGAGAAAAAGCATCCTTCCTTTTATTCTGTCTATCATCCCTGTCACCAAATTACATCATACTTGACACTTGTGTTGTTGCCAATACTCTTAAACTGAAATCTGTTGACTGCAAATTATAAAGTTCTCTCGAATATTAGTGCAATGATGGAAAGATCAGGTGCTGTACCAGTTTCTTAGCAACAGCTGCGGCTGTGTATTGTAGCACCATCAGGGCTCCAAAAGAAAACTGCCATCTTTAAGCTCTTTTTAATCACTGGCTCTGGATCAAACTTCATAATAGCTCTCTTGAAAAATGAGATCCTTAACCGAGTGTGTGGGCGTGCCATTGTTTAGTGCTTGGATGTAATGGCTTTTGTAACACTGATACTCAAAAATGGTTTTCTCATTGTGTTTCTCTCTGAGAGAAGTTGCTCACTTGGTCAATTTGATTGTCTGCAAATTGTATGTGAATTAAGAAAGGTTGCGGTTTTCATGTTCTTGCATGAATGTCTGAGCTGGTGGAGTTTAAATTAGGATTCAAGCAATAGTATTTAACTGTTAAAACAGATCAAATGACTGTACATAGAGTGGAGGTGAAGCTTGAAGTGATGAACGTGCCTGTTTTTCTCCAAGCTCCCTCTCGCTCCTTACATTTGTATCTTGTAATATAGGCAGCAAAATTGAGCAAAACACTACTGATAAACTAACTGTATGCTAACTGTGTGGACCACAGACAAAAGCAGCAAACAGCTGGTGAAGACAGCATAGTGCTTCAGAGCTGAAGAGCCCGTCTGAAACTAGTTGAGACCAAAACAGATCTGAAATATTAATATTTAATGCAGATTTTTTTTATAACTCCTAATAAAAAGCTAATGTAGCTCAATATCGTAAAAAGGCGATTGTTTGCCACAATAACTAGGTAAACAAGTCACTGTTGTGTTTACAGCCCGTGCTATCCCAAGTGCTCATTTAAAATGTAATTAGGCCTCTAGAGAACCAAAGTCAGGCCTCTTCCAGTGAAAATCATTTCAGAAAGATGATATGCTGCAGCAGAGAGAGACGATAATTTTTTGATTGCCTTTGAGTTGTGAGATCAATTTTAAATATGATATTTGTCAGTTTAAAAACATACATTTTCAAATCAATAAGGCTGCAGTTTTTCCTTGATAGAAAAGTAGCATCTAGTTTTATGTGAAACTGCTCATTGGACTACATCTCTTATTTAACACAATGTACATAACAAACAAGTAAGACACACATCACCTGACAGTATTAAATATGGTTAAAATCATTACAAGTCTGGCAGAGTTATGAGCTGCAGTCATGCGGTCAACGGAGAGACAGTCTGTAAGTAAATGTTTTAAAAATGTCAGTGTGTTGTGTTGTTGTGTTAAAGTCTTTCTAAATACATATTTTCAGAGTCTAATATTTTTTAACCAACTGCAGCTTTCTTGAATTGCAAAATTATCTTTTAAATTGACAAACATATTTTTTGTACGTTTGTGTACGGCAAAATTTAAATGGTATCGAAAAATTATTTGTCTCCTTCCACTGACTATTGTAATATTCTTTTCGGAAATCAGGGCCCATTTAATCTACCAGAAATGGCTTATTATGTCTTTCTTTAAGTGATACTTAGAGTCTTAGAAACAGTCTCAGAATTACACTCAATTGCTTTCTAAGTATGTGTGGAAAAAACAGCAAATCTGGCAGCAGCACTTTTAAAAAGTTCAATAAATGTACAATTTTTTTATTTTATAGAAAAATGGAAGTTTAAAAACTGCAAGTTGTGGTTTTTATGGCGATTCTATGTCAAACGATTTCTTGTTTCACTGTGAGCTGCAGGCAGCCAACCAGCAGAGACAGCAGACAACATTTCACTGGACTCTTAAACTAACAAGCTTTTTCAAAGTGGTTGAAAACTTCATATTTCAGGTCGACTAAAAGTCTCTTTTCCAGTGGTACATTTCTTTTAGTGGTTTGTCTTCCCAGTGTTGTTATACAGTTTTTAATATCCATTTTAATACGTGCTCACTAGTATCTCTGCATATCAGATTCATTTAACGCTCAATCTCTCAAATGAACAGAAAACATAATTGCTGCATGATGCATGATTTGCCTTGAACGCTGATATACGACACTACAAACCGCTTATGCTGTAACCTGTGTAATTGCTCTTCGTACATATAGATTTTTCAATAAAACAGTAATTACTGAGCAAATTCCCAGCCGTCCAACTACGAGCACGTGGGCTGTCACCTCGTGAGAAGATGATTAATCACACAAACACCGTCTCATTTTTAAACACATCCTTAATGTGTTCTTTTTCCTCAGGGGGATATATATATATACCAAACACTCTCCTCTCGCTCTGTGTTAGATGAAGGTATAAAGTTTTTACAATCCTCTTGGACCCAAGTTACGCAAGGTGTGTGTGGAGTATTTTTTCTATCAATGTCTAAAAATGTGTGTGTGTGTGTGTGTGTGTTTTGTGGCCTGACTCTGAGGCCATCTCTACAGGAGCCGTGTTTGAAAAAAAAAGGGTCAGGTGATGTTGTAACTCACCCTGGTTCACCTCCCACTGCACGGAAAGCAGAGTAATAAATTCAGAGTCAGGGATCTCTCACATTTTGCCGTTTCACTCCCACTCGTACCTGTTGTCATTCAACAATTTTATCCTCGCAGCCATTATCCGCTCATCCCACTCTCCTCAGTGGAAAATTGTTTTCGTATGCCTTTCCAAATCTCGGCTCCTTCTCTGTATTTTACCCAATTTTCACTGTCCTAACAGTTAATCTTTCCCTCTTTACAATGTCATTCTACTCTCCGCCTCACTTTGTTCATCCCATGCACAGCGTGGTGCAGCCAGTACAGCTGGACATTAATCTGCTGCTGATGAGCCCCACGCACCAGACGGCTCATGGCTGCTTATCAGGCACCGGGTAAGATTAGGACAGTTGCTGATGCCACGGTGGAGTTTAAGCAAAAGGGCGATGAAAAGACATCATCATCGCCTTTTAGATGCCTCTATAAAGACAAGAAGACAATTCACATTGAAAAAAAAAAAAGGCAATTTATTGTGCTCATAGTACAATGATACCTGTGTTAAATCCTTAAAAGTGAAGCCTTGCTGCAGTGGCTCTCTAAGTCCTCTGCTCATCTTCTTCTCTAAGAATTTTTATTTTGATCTATTTTGTCACTGATTGACTTTTTTTTTCCAAACATGTCACCGCGAGATCAAGTTTAATCTGAAGTGACAGTCACATCCTTTTCATATTCATCTCCGCAGTTACTCCACAGATGTGTTATGACACACAAAGCATGTGTAGAAATCTATTTAATTTTCAAATAACCTCTTCATGTACATTTTTAGATATCTCCAGAGTGGGAGGTATTGATTGAGCTCCATGGTAACACGCGCTCAGCATATCCCACACAACAAATACAAACAAATGTCAAGTGCGCACAGTTTATCCTTCCATCCTCCTTTTTCTTCCACCTTCCATCTCGGTTGTATGCCTTCCTTTTTTTTTTCTTTTTTTTTTAACCGAGCAGTTTCATCTCAGCACTTAACCTCCTATTTGCATAAGTCATAGTGGCTGTGAGGACTGAGGAAGCTATAAATTCTGCTAAGTGTTCATCCATCGTTGGAAGTTTAAAAATGCCCGACCAATTTTTACATTTCTTTGACTAATGGAGACAGAAAGAGCATCCATTGCCGAGACATAATTCATACATTTGATTAGCTGAGCAGTTTCTTTTTTTCTTTCCTCAGGACGTTCAGTACTTGACTGGGATCTGTCTTAAAAAGGCCATATTTTGTCATTAATTATTTATTTAAATATTATCCTGATTTTTTCAGATTGTTCTTTTTTTTTGGTCAGCTGAATCCAGCAGAAATGTTTCTCTAAACCCTTGTGGGAGAGCAATACTTACTTATTTAATACTTTCTTCTAGTGCCAGCATCAATTACAGCAAATGTTTGTTCTGCTGAATCTGAAGCAGGAGTATCTCTCCTGCTCCATCAATAAACAGAGACCAGAACAACATGGGTATCTCACAGTGAAAATGGGAAACTCAATAGAGGAGCTGCAGCCTTTTTAGAAAAACATATATTTTCCCGCAGCACTTCTGACAGATGCTGAAGTTAAAGTGTTTGTGCACAGCTGGGACTCTGGAGAACAGGCCGACTGTGGCTCTCAGTCTGTGTGTGTATGTGAGTGTGTGTGCTTGTTTGCTAGCAGGTCTGTCACTGATATCGCATCAAAGAGCTGAGTTGACATTCCTGGGTCATTGACTGCAACTGGGAGCAGCAGAGACAGAGTGGAGGTGTCCTTTTTAATGATAAAACATGGATGGAGCGTAGCTGCAAGAACTTGGGAGCTGAAGATGGAGCTGTCTACTGACGGCGCTAATGGAAGAAGATCGGAAGACCTCTTCACAGTGGTGCAGCTTTCAAAGTGAATAAAAACCCTCGTCCTTCCAACAGAAACTGCAACCTCAGGAATCCACAACAGGGATTGAGCATAAAATGGATGATCCTGTTGTCCTCTGCCACTGTCAATCCAGTGAAGTTGGTCAATTTCTTGAAACATTTCCAACAATTTTTATTTTGTAAATGAGCTGGAAAACAGAACTTGTCCCCAGTTGCCGTCTCTGCCTCTGCGACATGCACAAACACAATTATTTACACGTTTGCAAAGTTAAATCTCCAAAAGTTTTGTCTTAAGTCGCTTTCCACCAACTGTTAGCTTCTAAAACTACCATGTTGTTTTGAACTGTAGACCTGAGCTAAATGAATTGGACATTTCATCCCCCGCCTAATTAAGGCACACTCCTTGCAGATTTCCGGGAGGGAGAGCGTTGGAGGGTCCACTTACTCTCCTCCTCATCACTACTTGTACTTTCTGCACCAAGAAGCCGAATGTTAAGCAGGTCTTTTTTAAAGTCTCTCAGCTCATTGACACAAAGAGCATCTCCCCACTTGGCTCACTCAACACTTCCATAATAACAGTCATTATCTTCGGCACACATCTTTCTGCTTCATTTAAGCCATTCTTAACAAGGGGTATCTATCATGGAGGTGCTACTATGCTGCGGTCGCTTTGACCTCCAGCGCTCTGATTTATTCCTGACCGTCTCCTCAGATCTGTCTTTCGCTCTCGCTGCGGGACAAAAAACCTCCACTGTGAACCTTTTTAATTACGAGGACATAATTTAAAACTTCATCAGTCCTGGATGGTTGCTGGACAAGGTGACATAAGCAGCGAGCAGGCCCTCCATCTTCTGGCTGGGGTGATTTGATAAGAGCATGTATGTAAATAAGGGCCGTGGTGTTGGAGGTGTACTTAACGATGAGAAACTGATACGCTGCTAATGATCACGCTCGTGCCACTTTGATGCAACTCTCCTTCTTCTTGCAGCATACATGCAAGTTGTTGACATTTCTGCAACACCAAATTGGAGTCCTGCAGTAAATGAAGGCTGGGTGTCATTATGTGTGTGCATGTGTTTGGGGAGATGAGATTGGTGGTGCTGTTAGAAGCACACACAGCATCATTATTTTGAATTTTGTCCTCCTCCGCACCTGCGACTTGGCGAAGCAGCAGGACACAGGACAGATGAGGGCGCGGAGTAGCACCCTGCTCCGGCCGGACAAACACGGACAAACACAAGGGCAGATCTACCTATGAATACGCTGTATTAAACCAATTATTCACCGTCGGGGATTGTTTTCAGCGACAGTGAATGTTTTGTTTACTCAGCTCAAAAATATAGCGAATGGGGTGTCATCTACGGCGCAGGCGGCAGAGATTGTAAACATGTTTTTCTCCCCCTCTCCCTACAAGAGGATAAATAAAAAAGACTGCTGTTAGAAGATTTAATTCTGAGAAGCCTCTCTCTGGGGCTCTGTGCTGCGCTAAGAAGCCCACCCCGCAAAAAGCCTTCAATTAGCAGAGTAAGCCTTCATCTTCTGACCAAAGTCACTTTGAACAATCAAATTATCTCTAAATTTAAATAAAACAATCACTCCCAATCAATCAAAGTTCATTAGCTCCCAAACAACTTACACTGCCTCTTGAACATGCCAAGAAAAGTCAGAGTCACCCCTCAGTCACACTCAAACACTTCAAATCCGTGTGTGTAAGGTCATCTACAAACACACCTGTGTTCACAATAGAAGGGGAAGCGGTAAACAACAATGGTTGATGCTGAAATGTATTTTTATTCCTGATCACACAAGGCACAGTTGTGTTTGTTCTAACCACAGTTTGTGAGGTTTTAGTCGGGTTTGCAGGACTTAGAAAAGTTAGAGTTCAAAGTCTCCAAACTGGCAGTCGGCTGGGGCAAACAGACACAAACAAAGTCAGAAAGATCAGTTTAGAGCTGCGCATCTTCGCTGAAAATCACGCTCTCCGTATGATTTAACACAGTATAATGACAAAATTACAGAAACTGTCCTTATCTCCACAGACTTGGAAAAAAATGACACCTTTTTAGAATCAGATACAATAAAAACCTGTCTGCATTATCTCCAAAAAGGGATAAAAAACATACTTAATCCACAGTGTTTGGAATGAAAAGTACAGAAACTGGAGCAAACTAACTTTTTGGAGTGAAGACACATTTTCAAATCATCATTTATCTAAAAAATGAAAGAACTTCTACTGATTATGACTTCAAGGTACTTTGTGGTGCATTCGGAGCTGGTTTGGCACATTTCAAAAACAAAAATAACACATGAAAAAAAAACAAAACAATTCTTTTATCCTTAATGACAATAACCAATTTATAGTGTTTGTGTTGCTGAAGAACTACAGATTGCTGCGTTGTTCCCATCTAGGTTGAAGCACCACCTGCTCTCTGTCTCATCACAATCACTCCATCACAGTCGACGGAAGTAAATGCCTTTTTCCTGAGACAGGATGAAGAGGAGGGGGGGGGGCTTGTCTACACTAAAAGCATTTTCACACTGCAGGACCAATCTCCAGCACGATTGCCCTGAACAAGGTCATCTCTGTTCAAACAGCAAGGCCCAAGATGATGCCGTGAACCGATATCCCCGGGTCAGCATGGTACATTCCATCTTGGTGGTGTACACTAACTCTGGACTTCAGCATCCACAATTTTATGGTTCTAGAGGTTACAGCTGAGCACGCTGAATTGTGTTTTTCTTTTTTGAGTGCACAGCAAAACGCCCTTATCTCATCATCCACTGTCAGCCCCAGACGTCCTGTAAGTAGCGCTTCTCCTCTCTCAGCCCGGCCAGTCTCTTCATGGCGTCCAGCTGCTCCACCTGCAGCTCTGTTTTGATCATCTCTGTCAGGGTGTCGTTCACGTCTTTAGCCATGTTCTTAGCATCTCTGGTGAAGAGAGAGAGAAATTAATTAATGTGGAATTCAGGCAATCAGTAGAGACATTCGTGTGTGTGTGTGTAAGTAAGAAGGGCTTCTGCTGCGGGCACGTAGCTGTAAGAAAATGTGATATGGGCTGTTGATTGCAAGATGAAGAAATAAAGAGAAAATAACGAGAAGGGAAGAGAAGAGACAGGTCAGGGAAAATAACAATGAGTGTCCAAAGTTTGGGATCATTTAAGCTGAAACAAACAAAAGCTCTGTGCAGTGTTTCTACTGTAAAACTTAAATAAACTAGTACAATAGCACAACGCCAACGCTCCTGCATCGTAGCAGAAAGCGTCCAGTCTAATGTTACAATGCATCAAGTCCGCAGAGCAGATCTGACACAAGGGAACGTTAACGTTAGCAAACTTAAATCAATATGATTTCTGGTTGAGATGAAGGAAAGAAGAAAAATGTATGATGATATTGTATATGAGGTCTCCTGTAGCAACCTTCCTGTGCACTTGTTTTTGTACTTAACTACTTTCCCACAGCATAAATGGAGTATGTAAATAGGTTTAGTTTCCACAGATAACAATGCTTAATGCAACTTAAGCAAATAGATATGTTGATTTGTTTAAAAAGGAAACCAATTAGTTTGTCATTTTATGAGACCTATCTTATTGTCTCTTCTGTATATTAACATCGCTCTTCAATAAGTATTTCTCATCTGATAATAAATTAATTGATAGAATAATCAGAAAAATACTCGGTCACTAAAATAATAGGTAAGTGCAGCGCTTTTGGAGAGCCCATATTTCTAAAACCAGCAAGGGCTGCCAGTCTTGGAGTATACACTGGAAGGAAATTGCTGAGATCTTTATCTCACTGTTGCAGCATATTGGTGGAGATTCATCATCCTGTGGACCTGAAGTGATATTTTTTTGACTCTGAGGAACACGGTTCCGAAGTTTTCAGAGATCATTTACTCACAGGTGAGGTACGCAGACGCTTGGCATTGATGAGAGAGGAGAAACAAAAAAGATGGCATTGAGATATACAAAGGTTGACATGACTTGATGTTTTGTATGCGTACTGTACGTGTGCTGTGCTTTGTCTTGCTGTCTTAGTGCTGACAGAAACAATATCTTTAGATATGGGGTAGGGGTAGGAGTGTGTGTGCGTGTGTGTGTGTGTGTGTGTGTGTGTGTGTGTACATCATAACTGCTATAAACTGTACAAGATGTTGCATCAGTCAGAGCAGAATGTTGCTTGCGATTATGTTCAGATTTAAAGATGTAGTATCTTGATGATACTAGCAGATTTGATTTACATTCTCAAGTCACACAAATGCATTGCCTACATTTAGACACTGTTTAACAATGCGAGTGTGTCTTTAAATTGATTTGTGCACATTAAGAGGATGGTCTCACATAAAATGATGAGAGATGAAAAGGCACATTCTTATTTTATAAAACTGTGTAAAAAGTGTCACATCTGCCTCTGCAAAATTCTTTCACCTGTTTCAAACACTTTGTATTTCCAGAATCTGCATATTTTTATAACGTGTTAAAAACTCTTGTACACTGTCATTTCGCCTGCTCTTATAAAACTGATTGTGTATTTCAAGAGTCCCCTCAATAAGTTTTTAAAAATGCAATTCAATTTTGGACAAAGAAAGGAAAACATGCCGCTGCACAAGTAAATTTGTTGTTTCAGAGACACAATGGCAGTGTGACACAAACAGATATGGCCTGTGAAGGTAGACAGAGTGCAGAAAACAGCAGCAAATAAGAAACTCTGCGGTCCTTTCACACACAAGGACCTGGACACCACATATCATAAAGGTAAAGCTGAGTGACAAATATGACTCAGTACAATAAAGGTTAAAATAATATTCATATCTGTGTATTTCCATCATTATTACTATCATTATCAGTGTCGAGTCTTACCCGCAGACGTAGATAAAACCGTTCTGTTTGAGCAGGATGTCAGTGATTTGTTGGCTGTAGAGCAGCAGGTTGTGTTGGACATATCGTGCCTTTGAGTTGGTGGCCTCCTCCGTCTCCTCCTTCGGGTCGTCTCTGGAGAAACACACCTTGAGGTGGCTCAGAGCACCGCTAGACACGAAGCCCTCCAGCTCCTCTCTGAACAAAGGTGGGGGGTTACAGGGAAACATTTCAGGTCATTTTAAATACAATTTTTCTTGCCAGTTTACTCCTTTAATCTTTGGCTGTTTTTCCCTGATTTGTGGAAATCTTTCCAAAACTAGAGAAAGGAGAGCCAAGTCACAGATGCTTAAGGAGAGAAAAGATGTGATGGGGGATGGCAGGACAACTTTGTGGGACAACTTCTGTCCATGATTATATGAAAATAACAAAAAAGACCTTTTTATTGTAACTGAGAAATAAATGCAGAAACTGCAGGCCCATTAAAGTCAAGAACTCAACACTGATACTGCTGTTTATCATTTCACATCCAACACTACCTTAAAAAACATTTTGCAACACCTTAAAACTGTTCAAGACATATTGCCCCCGAACATTTCCTGAAACAAACAAAAAAAAAACTGTCAGGCTCGATAGAACAGAACACTGATGGGCAAAAGGTTGGTGCAGAACTGTGCCAGACATCCGATTTATCTTATTTAACACGAGTTGTGCAAAAAAAAAAAATAAATAAATATATGGATTTCATAAGCAAGGTTGAGTCACTGTTATAAGCATCTTTTTACAATCAATCCTCCCAGCCTTGCAGTTCGACATAACCTTGCTCTCCCATCTGTGGTCTGCTTGCCAACTACTCCTTCATCTGCCTCAGTGTTTTTACAGGGCCTGGGGTGCTATTGGAAAGGGACGGAAAGAGGAACGTGGTGAGGGAGTGAGGGTTTACTGTGGCTCAAAGCGTCTTGTTTAAAGTTAAGCAGTCGGAATGAGCAGAAATGCACAGAGAAACAACCGCGCACACACTCTCATAACAAGCCGAAGCTCTAAGATCATGGGTGAAGGTCTTCGCCTCAGGGGTCTGCGTATTGCAGTAACCCCTAGACTAAAATAAGGCTTTTTTCAATAACACACAGGCACTGCAGTGCGAATACTAAAGGGAGGGATGAGTGTTGTCTTTCTTCTATGGAAATCATCCAGAAATGTTGCATCTCCTGCACTGTTTACCATCTAATCCTTAGTCATTAAAAGACTTCTCGTTCTGTGGGCCCTGATGTGTGATTACAAAGACTGTTTGAACATAAGAGCACCAACATTTGTTTGTGTGTTTGGCTTCTAAATATGAATCATCGGGGATTGACAGCCATGCGCGCACAAACTTTTAGATGACAAAAGACGGTTGATTTCTTGGAGACACACAGCGGTCGAGGGTTTTCTAAGAGCCAAAACCTGCCAGACTCCTTGGAGTGTTTATACACATAACAGCCTGTGGCAATATCCTGGACCCTAACGTGAACCCAGCAGGCCTTCCAGTCGTGTTTCCCCTCCAGCATGAAATCACTTGCCATAAAGAGGCTGAGAAATCGAAGAGAAGGGGAAAAGGATAAGTGCAGCAGAGGGGAAGACAAGTTTGATGAGACAAGCAGTCAGATTGGCATCAACCTCTCACAGGGATGTTAAGTGCTGCGGCTGATTGAGGCGCATCACTTTCAACTGTTTTTTTTTTTTCTCTTATTGGTGGAAAATTCAGAGCACCATCAGAGCATCATCAGAGCACTGGCAGAGAGTTGGTCACATCCTGTCTTGACATTTTGTAACATTTATAAGCATTAAAAGCAGTTTATGCTTTATTTATGCAAGTTTAATCTTCAACCCTTGCTTTAAAAATGACTTCAGCTGAACTTTTCTTGAAAAATCTGGGACAGTAAAAAATGCAAAGTAGGTTTTTGCATTCCAAGACAGCACTGGACATCAAATTGCATTTCCTTTTAGAGACATCCAACAGAGACGAACGCAGTAAGGCCATCCACCTGCAGGTATGCTGTTCTTTCTGTTGTTAATTCTGCTAACCTATTTAAATTGAGTACAACTCTTCGCGGGTGGCTCATAAAACACAGACTAATCGCTTTGGTCAACACTGTGGGGGTGTTCATCAGAGAAGCCCACACTGTGAACAAACATCGCCTGCTACCTGGCTGTGAGTTGGTATTTAACTAAGGGATAGAGGAAACAAAGGGGAACAAACAGCATCCTCTGTGATCTACTCTTGTGTGATTAAGGATGCTAATCCATTCACACTATTTAATCCAGCGAAAGAACTCGAAAGGCGCACCAGCATTGAGTACACGTGTGCTGCTGATACTGGCAAGAGCCGATCAATTAGTGTGCAGTCGGGACGGAGTAAAGCCAAAACAAGCTGATCGGAGCAGTGATCTACTCAGAGGTGGGTGTCAGTTTCGAATGTTTTAACAAAACATATGGTCAGTCCAAGAAAAGTAGTAGATATTTGGACAGTTTAGTTGGATTCAAAATAAAAACGCTGCCCCGCTTTGGTTCCTGTCATGAATACTTGTGTCAGTGTTGAGCAATAAAACCAAAAACAGAGAGCTTGTGGTTCAATCGCACTTAATCATATCTGCATCGAGTACCAAAGCTGTTTGTCAAAGCTGAACCTTTTTGAATCTTTTTTTAAAATTTACTTAGGGTTAGCTTTCAACATTTTTAAGATGCATTCATTGATTTTTTTGCCACTTGAGGGCAGCAGAAACAAGCTGTGAGCACAAGATCTGATTTACACTGATTTATGTTATTTTACAAACTCAGCCGCATGGAATTACATCTGGAGTCATGTGTCTAGATGCTATCTGCCAAATGTAAAGCCATTTTGCACTCTCCTTTTAGCTTTGAATGGTCTTCTTCGACCCAATAGGAAAATATTTTAGCTTTTATTTTCTAAATGCTACACTACATTCACGAACTAGATGCTAACTTCTTATTTTCTGTTTGTTGGTGCTAAGCAGGAAGGGTGCAGTTGGTTTTTATCCTTTCTTGTTGAACATTTTTGAACATCACTCTTTGCTACTAAAAAAATATAATAATTGACTGGGGATTTGTTCACCTCTGAGCTGAATATTTTATGAACTTTGAATGGATTTATTTAAGCATTTCAGGACCAAGTCATAATAAAAAGTCACATAATCTCTATACGACAACCTGCCTTGAATCAACATAACACACCAATGCAACAAGATGTGGCTGCCATGGCTACTTTAGCTTTGTTTGTCCATTGTCTTACAATACAACCTTGAGCAGACGTCTCAATAGAGTGTCCATGATGCTCATGTATGGAATTGAAGGAAGAGCATCCATATTGTGTATGCAGACAGTGGCATGTTCATTATGCAAGTCAGGAATTGAAATACACTGAATACATACTGGCAGGGTGAAGAGGTGTGTGAATATGGAGATATGTTTATCCGACTCACAAAAGGTGAAAGATGTTTAGAATAAGTGAATACATGAGTGTACAGTCTCTTTGCTGAAAAACAGGCACACATCTTACCTGAACAGGTAATCCTGGTCTCTGAGGCGACAGCCGAAGAAGAGCCAAGTCTCCCCAAATGTGACCTCAGGGTTCTCCTGCCTCTCCCTCTCTCTAAAAGTCAAACGAGGGTTGTTAGCGGTCAATCAATATCCACAGACAACCAGACCAGATGGAGGAGAGAAGAGAGAGAGTCCTTCCTCACGGCAGAGGTTAACCAAGAGAAGTGACACCATTAAGCACTGTCTGCAATGACATTACACTGAGCGCCACAACTGCCTAATGCATGGAAACGACTGTGTGTGTGGCGGCAAGGACATTACGTGTTTTATTAAATTTCACCCAAACAGAAGGATAGATCCCATCACTGTAAACAGTTACTGGAAATGAAACTGGGGCTTGTGCTGTGTGTGTGGTTGTGTTCTTGCGTAAGCCTGTGTGAGCTTGTGTGAGCTCGTGTGCGTGTGTGTGTGTGTGTCTAACTGTTTGAGTGCAAAAAAACCCCCAAACAAACAAACAAACAATAAAAAAACTGCTCCTGCAAAAGTGATTCCTCTTGTGGCTTGGGAGTTTGGCAAAGCTCCCAGAATCCTTTGCAGGCAATGGCAACGCAGCGGCACAAAGCCGCTCTGAGGATGTCGGTATCTGTGCCGCACACCTGCTGCAAAGGTGACAGCTCTCGCCCAGATAACAACAGTTGACCCCCAACCTTTCATGATGCCATCAGTCAGTTGACTCACCAAAGAGCCGAGCTTTATCTGTCACCCCCGGATGGAGGGAGGTGGGGGAGATGAGAAAAAAAGAAAGGGGGGTTGAAGTGACCAACCACGACGAGGGGCTGAGGAATGCCGCGGCGAGGCATTGAGCCTGGGCCCTTTGTGCTGCGGTGCTGCACTCTGAGGATAAGGTGCTGCTTCTCCTAAACCTCACTCTTTGATTTTCACCAGCAGACTCAATAAGGCTTTGTGTTTTCCAGAAGAAATCCCAAAATTAAGATGGCAGCCAACTCTTATGCTTGATGGACTTGTATGGTGCATAAAACAGTGTTTATACACATTTTTATTTGTGCTGAAATTATCATTTAAATAATTGATTAGTTCGAGCAACCAAAAATGAATTAATTCATTTCTGTTGCAAAACATTTAAAAATAATAAATTACATCTTATCTTTCTACAAGAATCTGACAGACTTTTTTTTTTTTTAAACAGACATTGAACTTAAAATCTGGTCAAGTATGAATTAAATTTGACTTATTTTGTTGCTCAACCTCCATTGTTATTTGAGGTTAATAAAAATTTTAAGCTGGTTGAGAGGGGTGAGGAGGGCAGGGTACTTGTTATCTGCTTCCAAAAGAAGTCCTGTCAAAAGAAGTTGCAAGAAAAATGTAAATTCTGCTTCTAAAAGTATTTGCACCATTTTTAAGAGTTATTTTTTATCCTTTTATATTCAACACTTATCGAAATGCTGCTCAAACAAAGGAGGCAATGTGAAGAGCAACCTTGGTTTCTAAAATATTGAGATGAAAAGTTTCCAGTTTGCTGACATTTTATAGACTAAAGCATTAACATTATTATGATATTTTTGTAAATAATGAACAAATCAATCGTTACTTGCAGCTATACACTAATTAGCCTCAGTGAAAACACAAAATCAATTCATGCCTGAAAAAACACCCCCTCATTAATTAAAGTTGACCAGTTAAAATACTTTGGAGAAGTTTGTTTGAACTTTATGTCTGTGAATGGGGCTCAGTAACAGAGCTGTCCGGCTTACTTGATCCAAACGCTCAGATCCCATCCATTAGCATCCTGGACGAGATTCTTCTGATCTGCAAACAGCCTCAAGTAAACTCATTTTAGTGGGCTCGTCTCTCTCCTCTCACCGCCTGGCCTAAAGGGATCAATACCAATATGAAAAACCTGGATTCCATTCTGAGTAGACCACACCGGCGCCTTTCTCTGAATACAAATCACATCACATCACATACCCACACTATAACAGCCTGCAATACAATCCCAGGGGGAAGGCAGCATCTACAGAGCACTCCATTTGGGGTCGAAATCAGAAGCGGTTGCCTTTCAGCGCCATTCAGATGATCAGCAGGAGGGGGAAACTGCACAGAGAGCTGAGGTGAAGACTTGGTAAACATCCCAATTATCTCATATCTTTCATCTGTTTTCTTTGCAGCTCCGTGCAAGAGGTGATGAGTGTTTTTTTGTTGTTGTTTTTTTGTTTGTTAGAAAAATACAACAAGAACAAAAAGGAAAGGCTGAAATACAACAACAGCTCCAGGCTTAATCACAGAAATTACATTGCAGAATTAAGCCTATATACATATAACGTGCTGAATTCAAATTGTTTTCATAAAACACCACAATGTTGAGCAGCGCGATGCTGTAGTCTAATTGTAATCAGCTGTCTGGTTGGACTGATAAATAGAAACTCAATATTTGTTATACACAAACTTTAATAAAGAGTGTCATATTAAATGTGCCAAGTATGCCTGCTGGCAAACGGAAAAATTAAACTGAGCAAACAGATTTTCCAAAAGAAAAGCTTGTTAGAGCTGTTGAGGAGATTAAGGCTAACCGTTCAGTTAAAATACAATATTTGCTTAACTGTCACTGCTCCCAGCTACATAGAACGACTCTGTAAATCACATCCTCCATAAAATCCTTCCACGCAGACCACAGCAATCAATACCCGACTACTGGGGGGCCTTATTAAAATCTCCTGGCACCACCAAGTGAGCCCCTGACCTTTAGAGACTCTTCTTCCACTTGTTACCAGCGCTACAAACTCATACAAAGTACTTTTGAAAACAGCCATCGATTAACAGTGGGAGAGGAAGGAGGGGGAGGTAGGAAGATCGAAAAGTCCCCGTGTTATTTTGTTGCTAACAGCACCCTTCTTGAGCCTCGAGGCAGATACGGTGTCCCGTTGACAAACTGGTGATTGTTATCTTCTATCAGAGTGCATCAGCATCAGTTGCTGAGGTTTTGTTTGGAATCTCAGGTTAGATTCTGTATTATGCCGCGCACCATGACAGGTTTATACAATCCTCCAGCACAATGCGCAGCTGGCAGGGGAGAGGATGAGAGACAGGGAGAGGAAAGTGAGACTGAGGAGACAGTCAAGCTGATGGATTGGTTTGCATGAGTTTAAGCTATGAACAAGGAAGAGTCTTTGAATAAAAAAAAAATAAAAATCAGAAAAAAAAAATGTTTGAAATTTCATTAAATAAATTTTAAAAATAAAAAAAATCCAACGGTGGACTCAGATGGTAGTTTTTGGTTGCTGTATTTTAAAACAAAGCCCTTCAAAATCAATCAAGGTCTGTTTTGTTTGCACTGACAAGCAGGTGCACAAGGAGAGACCATTAATAAAACATGAAAACGGGTATTTTGGTATATTAAATTTAGAGGGCAATGTTTGGATACCCCTGTAAAGATTAAAGTAAGAATGATGCGTACATATCACTGCCTTCCACCAGAGAACCGTCCCTCTGGCTCAACCTTGATCATTAAGAAGACGAGTGGTGTAACCAGGTCAGTCCAGGAAAAAAAAAAAAAAAAAAAAAACGGGCGCTATATTATGTGCTCCTGCATCCCAAAGGCGCAAACAATTCTCACCCCAGATGACCACACAACCTCCACCCCCCTGAATCAGCTGCAGACAATCCCGCAACACTTAAGCCGGGTCCGTG
>JAQNCA010000015.1:10982077-10998511 GCA_029783725.1 Acanthurus tractus
TTCCATCACTGAGTTCAGAGGAAGAACACTGCATTAGAGACCCTTGAAAAGAATTAATCAGATGTATTTAAAACTTATCCAAATGAATAAGTAGATGGGAGGTCACCTTCACAAAAAGATAAATATGGAGAATTCTGAAGAATTCTTCTTATCTCAACACTGCTAAAAATCACTGCAAAAGTGGTCACTTTCATCGATTGTACAAATACTACCGCATTCTTATCTTATACACCATCAGACGTTAGAGAGCAGTGGTGAGAATTAAACAGACGTATGTACTCATGAACATTTCCGTTCCAAATAAATAAAGGTAAAAGCACATGTGTGCACAGTTTCATGCAGTCCACATTCTTCTTTGCTGTCACCTTACCTGGCTGCTGAATAAGGCCTGGGCTGCAGTTTCGGCAAATGCTCTGAAAAAGCAAGCACAGCTGTCAATCATTCTGCTGAATTGCTGCGGTTCTGTTACACAGACACCAATGACAGAGAGGAGACAAATAAGTGAAAGTCATCTCAGTCCATTGAGATGTCCTACCTACCAATCTATCCTCAGCTACCCCCCCATCCAGGTTACAGTCTTGTTTCTAGGACACACTTCTATATTTATGAAATTACAAACTCAGGGTTATGGAATCCCATGTGTCCAGATGTGGAGTCAGTAGGAAACAGATTGCTTATGCAGATCTTATTTCAATGCCAGCCATGAAGGTGCCCTCTTTAAGGTAATATGTAGTGTGTAATGCATCTGTGATGATGTGTCAGAGAAATCAGGAAAACTTTAAGCCTTCAAGATCACTCTATTACCCAGAATTGCCATTTGCTATGCTATGACCACCACCAACTATCAGGAGTGGCCAAAAAAAGAGACTGAGAGGAGTGTGATGTGCTAGCTGTGCACTCCCTTACATTTTATTTGTATCTCAGTGATAGATGAACCTAGAAAAGTAAAGCCGCACCATATGTACCAGCTGAGGCCTTACAATAACACATTTTTCTGCTAAATTGCTTGGAAAGAAACACAGCTGGACTAAATCTGGTCTCTCCCTTCTTTCTGGATGTTTCTGACATCTAAACAGCTCAGGGTTTTAGCAAGACAGCGACGCACTTTGACGTCCATTTGAGCTGAAGATTTAGAAAAAAAACGGTGATGCATGAAACACTTAAAAGTAAGTTTGAAAGAGGGAAGAAAAAACACTCCTTGCCCAACATTTTTAGAGGGTAAAGAACAGTGGGCTGGTGACATATGGGCTGAACCATTTCTATGTGCATTTATGATGGTAAATTATGGGAGATTAAGGGAGTCATGTTGTCTATAATTTATCTAAGAAACAGAGATGTTCATGTGCCCCACTGAGACCTGGTGTTTAAGTGAGTCCTTGTTTCAGTGTGCTACCTCAATTACAAAGAAAATGGGTTTGCTTGTTTTCAGAAATTCTCACACAAAACATTTAGGGTGGCAAAGCACTTTGAGAAAATCTAGTATATAAGAAAAACAAACCTTTTTATAGTAAATTTGGAGCTTATAGTTTGTCTTTTCTTTCTTTTACTGTTTTATGTACAAGTTTTTTCTCCCCTAAAAAAATAACATTTAAAAGCACATAGAGGTGCCTACACACACACACACACATATATATATATATATATATGTCGTAACTAATGTAACTGATGGTAACTAATGTTTTCTTACTACTTGATTTTCTGTATTTATTATCTGAGGATGTCTTGTTAGAGTTTCAACTCTGGCTGCAACTAACCATCATTGTAACTGCCAATTAATCTGACAAAATCTTTCCCCAATTATGTCTTTTCTCTATGAAATGCTAGAAAATAGTAAAAAAAAAAAAAAGATCATACAACTTCAGACCATCAAAGAGCCCAGATTACTTGGTTTTCCTTATTACAATCCAAAAGTCAAAGATATTCTGTTTTCTGTCATAAAAGAGCAAAAAAGCAACAACACCTCTCAAAGGAAAAGCTGATACCAGAAAATGGACTAATGAACCTATCTCTATGCTTGGTGTTTAGCAGTATTATGGACCAAATGTTTGGCACTGCTTCAAAAGAAAAAATAACTTTAGTCATGAGAACTTGTACTCCAAATGTTGAGGCTGCATGAAATATGCTTAAGTCTGGAGGTGAGGCAAGGAGATGCCAGATTATACACTGGCCTTGCTTTGATATAATCAATAAGCTTGTAGAGCAGATGCCACTCAAAGTAAGTCATTTGTAAATAAATCGTAGGAATAAATGTGACTTACCAGAAATTCACTTCCTGTTTCTCGTAAAGCTACTTCTTTTTGGACAAATTGTCATATGCAACACATCCAGCATTCTTTTCCACCACTGGAAACACACACCTCTCCATCAGACAGTGTATCATGTACCTTACCGCAACGCTCCGTGGTTCACAGTGCTCGAGTTCCTGCCTTTCTATCACAGAGCGACAGCACATGTCCGAAACAAAGGACAATCAATCCATCATCTCACATCACTGCACTGTGATGATACTGCTGGTTGATATAGAGGATATATCATTTTTTAAAACCTCCGAGTGCAAAGCTTTTTTTGTTGTTGCCGTGAGTGGCTTGACACATCTTAAAGTATGTTTTTTTCTTTTAAGGAAAAAAAAAAAAAGGTCTTTGCTCCAAAAAATTCAGTCCCAGGGTCCCCGATATATTTACAGAAATGATCATTTTCAAGGGTATCATCGATCATACTGCACAACAATATAATCTATTCTATCTCACAAGTCTCCCTGTGCTGCAATTTATATGCTGAGGTAACGTTTTAGTAGGGAAAAAATGAGATAGCAATGAGGTTGAACATAAAAGCTATACTTCTTAAGATACATGGATAGTTGCTTCTGCTGCAGATGGAGTTAGGGGAGAATTACAGAGGTTGTTAGCATTAAAGCATAAGAAGAATCCTCTTTGGAGAGATTTTTTCTCTTTTTTTATAGCCCCAAAAAATTGTTTCAAGTTGCCTCTGAGACAAAAAGACCTGCAAGTTCATGGTTTTCCAAAAATCATTTTAAAAGTTTTCCACTGTATTTTATTGTCCCTTAAATGATTAAAGATAGAATTATATGTGATATGCAGGCCGTTCTCTGCGAAACCTTGTATTAAATTTTAAGCCTTTCTGGAGAGAGAGGGTACACAGGGACACGTTCACTTTATTTTTCTTTAGTTTGCTTTAATTTCCTCCACAGGTCACAATCGAGCTAAAGTGCACCCTGGTATAATTTCGTTTGAGCCCTGCGGTAAAGTAAACCAAAAAAAGATGCTTAGATGGACAGCATGCAGCTCTCTTGGGCTATGACCCCAAAGTTTTCATCTAACCCACTACATCATACAATGGACCATATAACAAGAGAGCTGACTCTGGGAAACAGGTATTTTTTCTCAATTTACACGCAGCCTGCGCTTGGCCAAAGACATGTGGGCTCAGACACATCGCTCCTCATTATTTATAGTTAGTGTATAACAGCATAAACCCTGATCAGCAAACACCTCCCCTTCGTTTGAGGTAATGAAGCAAGAACACTCCAAAAATGCAGCAGTGTACTTTAGCAGCGACACACCAAGTCAGAGTTGACGATTATTCTATGATCCAAACTGACCCTGTGCGCTTCTGTCCTTGCAAAACTCAGCAGCTCACCAGAAAATGGCTGCCTGTCCTAATAACAGCTGTTGCCCCTGAAGAGCCTCCAATGCCACATTTTTCACGAGGGCACGACTGTCGCGATTCACGATTTCTGCATCAGCTCGCCACTGCAAAAAAAAAAGGTGCTTTGGTTGGCAAGTGGACCAAAAATAACTGGCATTTGGGTAGGCCAAGAGCTGTGACACAGCTGTTTTAGAGGACAACTCAACTTGTATGTAAAGCTGCAGCCAACTAATTTCACTGTCTGGTAAGTTTCACTCGGAGCTTGTTAGATCAATGCTGAGTGACCAGCCAACTATCTTAATGAGCTGAGAGAAAATGTTAGCTCTCTACCAACAGTTGGTTCAAAGGGTCAGACCGGGGATAGCAAAAAATGGCCGACAGTAGCAAAAAAATTCAGTATTATTAGCATGGAGTGAAATAATGAATAAACTGTGAAGTTATCTCTTGTCTTGCAGCCACAGTATTGCTATTATATTCACACAAACTGAGTCAGAGAAACCATACTGGGGCTAAATGTACTAAAAAATGAAGCGGGGAAGTGAGTGATGATCCTTTGGGGAGCCCTCTGATGTACACTCTCTGACCATTCAGTATAATTAAATGCTCTGACAGAATCAGCCTCAAGATTGTGCTTTAAGCTTTTCTGTCTGGTGCTGCAGTGACCCCTACTGGAGAAAAAATTGATGGTAAAACAAACCTGCCTGAGTAACAAATACTGTAGACTGACATATCCTAAAGTCTTTTCAAATGTGAAATAAATATTTTATCCGGGCATCTTTTTTTATATTAAGGTAATAATTAATATATTATTCCAATGTTGTTTTGTGCAGGTGCAGTCTAAATCCAAACCTCATGCCAATCACTGTAATTCCCCAATCACTTCAGGCGACATAAAAGCCTGCATTTAATTAAACGTGCATGTATTATAATAATAAATGTGTAAAAACAAACTGTAAAACATCGTAAAATGCATGAATATTAGTCTGTTTTCTCATTAGTGACTGGATAAATGTTTTGCAATAAATCTACCTATTTGCTATGTGACAAGAGGATTAGCTTAAATAAAAAAAATAATTTGATATTTAATTTGATTCTGTACTCAGAAAGCTGTTATGTAATTTATCTAGAAAGGACAGTTTTTACCCAAAACCGCTGATTTATATAAACCTTAAGGCTGAGTGAGATAAATAGCAGGAACTCTGACCTATGAGGATGCTGAGAGGAGGCGAGCAGGATGGGAAGGCTGTGAGAAGCTCAAGAACACTGAGGCTCGGGTCTCTCACATACAGGTTGTAGTCTGTGCTGCCCTGTTTACTGCAGAGCTCCTGCAGTCTCCTCCTCTGCACACCATCCCCCGTATGCTCCACCAGCGCTCGGAGAAATGCCTGACGGAGAGACAGAAATTGGAAGTAAAGTCATTTGTAGCCACTCTGCACTTCCATCAGCAGTGATAGTCATAATTTGATTCAGCTTTTCTGCCTGAAGTGTAAAGAGGAAAGGCATTTATATTGTTTTCTGACACTGCACAAGACAAACTTCAATATTACAAATGCACAAAGGCTACATAAAAAATACAAGTCTTTGCTAGTTTCCCAGGTAAATGAAAGAAGTGTAGAGATAGACCTTAACATCACAGTTAGTTATGTAAGACAGTTATTTTTATAATGCACTTTTTGCCCTATACAATTGCTGTCATATTTTTAAATGTCTTTATCGCTTCTGAGAAACTAGCAGGGGCAAAGGCACATTCATCCAATCCACTAACAAAATTCATGAAAATCAATTAATTCAATAAAATAATGTGTGAAATTTGCAGAAGACGAGATGCTGTTTCAGCTGGCACTGCATCATTTTGAAGGCTGTGTGATGTAAATTACAGGATTTTAAATCATCATAAAAAATATAAGAATGCAGCTGTCTAACTTTTGAAGTCATTTTACTTACATCCGCAACCATTAATCATCTTGATACAGTAATCACAACTTCTGAATATTTGTCATGCCTAAGTGTTCTGTATAATTTCAGTGATTCATTATAGTTTATGAGTGACTGTACGGGGAGATTAGCAGCACATTCTTGTAGCTTGCACTGGAAGAATTATTGAGTCCAACTTCCAATCAATCCTCTGTTTGACTTGTTAAAAAAGGACTGTCTGTGTCTGGCACCATCTGTAGATAGCTTCAGTGATAGCATTTATATTTATCTCAATAGAAACGGCAAGCCAGGACATTCCAAGTACATCTTTCTGCACTGAATGCCCTTATTTATATTAATGAGAAGTATGCTTAATAAGATCCTAGGGTAATTAGCTTCCACTAGCCCAGAAAAATCACAGTGTATAAAGATTATAGCGTGGTAAATAATTTACTAACACAGATTAACTGTTTGAATTACACACACAGGTGTTGTGCCATAAACCTCTTACTGCCTTTTAGGTCTATGCTAACAATTTGACCTAAGACAGTCAATTTTTGTGCATGAATTATCAAATGAGGGAAAACGAGACTGTGCACCAGTCTTATGTACAGCAGAGAACTGAAATAATGGTGGCTGCTACAATTAGGATGTACTATATATGGTATAATATGACACCAGCTGCGGGGTCGTTTCGCTCGTTGTCTGTGTTCCAACTGCCCCTTAGGTCCTATGGACAATGCTTGCTAAATATTCCCAAAATTAAGTCTGCCATTGTGGTGAAGCAGCCTTCTGTTTTTACACACCAAAGCTCTAAGCAGCCACTTTTCATAGTTTTAAGAATAAGCTCAAGACCCATTTTTATGATCTCACTTTTAATTAATTCTTTTAATATAACTGCTTGTTATGTGATTCTGTTTTAGTTACCCGTTTTTATGCTATTCTCTTAAAATTATTTAATGTATTTTTTAATAATATTTTTTATCATTTACCAACTTGTTTTTATTACTTGTATTATGTTATTTTATGTCTTTGATTTTATCTTCCTCTGTAAAGCCCTGTGGGCTACACTTTATGTATGAAAGTTGCTGTAAAAATAAAGTTTATTATCACTATATTACATTTTATGATGTTATATTTCTGACATATTTTCTATTTGATTTAAAGTGAGTGAGTGAGTCAGTGATTTAACATGCCAAAGTTCAAGGTTGTGTTCATTTAACATTTCAGAGCACCAAATGTGTTCATCTCCGTTGCCACAGAGGACCAGGCAAGCTGGTTTATCATTGAGCCTAAGATCTACACTAAGTATATCCAGTCTTGCCTAAGTGTATCATACCAAACTATGTGGGAATCCATGCTAATTTGTCCTGACAGACTATTTGAGTGCCCATATGCCTGTTCAATGAGTAAAGCATCGTAAAAAAAAAAAAGCCAACATCTGTGTCCAAATATAATTCCGCTTCCTCATGAAACACTGTGTTTTTTTGCAAGCTTTGACAACAATGAAGCAGTGTGCTCATGCTGGAAAAAACATGACACTTAAAAAATTGTCTTCCCTCTAATTATGCTGATAAACTAAAACAACAAGTAGGGTGTCATAAGAAAAATGTGTCTTTGCCAAAGCAATTTACAAAGGAAGTAGCTGTTCGTGCATGCACAATACCTTCTTAGGAACACTTCTTATCTCTAGGCACCATGTGAGCAGGGACAGCAGAGAAATATTCGGGGGAATATAAGATGGCACCTGGGCTCCTATAACCAGAAAGGAAAAACAGTGGAGAATTGTTATAATAGAGTAAACACGGATATCACAAACATAATAATCTTTTATACAAATGTTCTTTTCATGAATACATTCATTGCATGTTAAAATAGTTCAATGTTAATTTTACCTCTTTTCTTAGTGTCTTTAATTAGAGAAATGTGTACTTTGTGGTTCCTCTGGTCATAGAGGCCCAATCTGCAGAGCAAGCTCTCCACTTCAGAAGCTCTGTTTGGGCAAAACACATCAAACGAATCCCCTGGCTCATAGGTCATCACTGGGTAAGCCTGAATAAATGAAAAAGAAGGTGTCAAGTTCAAACTGCAATCTAAATTTAATCACAATTCATACTGCATCTGTGGGAAAATGTCAAAAGGTCACACTGACAGAGATGTCCAGCTCTAAGAGAAGGGCCGTCTTGACTGAATCTCCTCTGGTCAGCTGAACTGCCCTGGATATGGGAACTTCATGCAGAGTCTCTTTGTTAAATGGTCCAATAATCTGAAAGAAAACACTATTTAGATGAAGGTAAAAACACACCACATATACTGGCAGCATCATACCTCACCTGTTCCAAAGTGTCTCCCTCCTGAAGAGAGACATCCAGGTAGGGAGGAGGCAGAGCCGGAACATTAAGAGAGGACTCGGACAGCGGAGGCAGAGAGCTTGTCAGTGAGGCTGCCAGCACGACATGGGGAACTCTAGCATCCTGGGTCTGCCTCTCCGGTGCTAATGTAGAAACACTGGCAGTACCACAAGACTGGGATGCCAAGCCAGGGCTCCTTACAGAGGAAGCTGGCCTGAGATCAGAAACAGCAGTCTGTCTAACAGAAACTGAAGACGAAGCACCAGATGCAGAATTGGAGATCGTTTCTCCAGATGCTCCCACCGACTCGCAGTTCTGGCGGTCAGTGATGCTTAAGAGATTTAGTTGGAGGTCTGCTACAGATGAATCAGGGGTTTCCTTTGGAGAATCTCCTGCTTCTCTTTTCAAATTCTCAGTCCCATCAGAGGCCATTTTTGATAAGGCTCCTTTTATTGCTTTCCAAAGACCTTCAAGCCAGGGGTCCACAACAAGCTCCAGCCTGGAGACAAAAAAATTTGCAAGGATACACGGCAGTGTGAAAAAGGAGAGTGAGTGGGAAGGTTACAGGCCAAGTGCTTGTAGTTGGATCTCTATACTTTATTTCTCTGCAGAGCTTACCCTACATCATCATCTGCATAGCCTGTCGCATAGAATTGTTTGGCACCGAGATCCTGTAGTCGTCGCTCAATTGTCTTCCCACAGTTGCAGAAATTTGCATAATTTGTATCTCCTAAAGCTGGAGCAGACAGAGGAAAGCAGATGAAGATTTCTCGAGCCACTATTCAGAAAGTAAACACTGTGCAGTGCTCTGCATTCTAATGATTTACTGAAATATGTTGTGCAAATCAAGCTCCACACACAAAAAGAGCTCCCCTCAGACTGTCCTATCAGAATTTACCTAAAAGTGCATAGCGGAGGTGTTTATAGTGGTCAGTGGAGAGGGTCTTCTTCCTGATGTGCTTTACAAACTGGAGGGCATTATCTGGCGGTTCCCCATCTCCAGTAGTAGATACAATAAAGACTACTGGGGCGCTCTCCTTTGCCAGGTTGTACTGGAAGCAGTTATTTGTATTATTAGTAACTGATTTTTCAAAAAAGCACTACGCACATGACACAAACATCCACAAAATCATCAGACAGCATCACTTTGAGTAGGATGTTAACAATATGTTATTGTGAGTCAGCAGTCATGCAGTAGAGGAAGACTTTCAAAAACTCTGCCTCAAGTAAAAGGATTATAAAGTGCAATCGTTACCTTTTCAGTATTTTCCAAACAGCTGACATCAGCAATGAGTCCGTGTTCATCTGCTACCTCAGCGACACCCTCTGCTATGGCCTGGGCCTGGCCCTTCTGAGACCCATACAGAAGCACGAACCGAGGACTCGCTTCAGAAGGCATTCTAGTTTATCCAGAGAAACAACATCATGTGTAGATATCAACGATACAAAGGTGGACTGGGTCGACGAAACGCTATAAGGATGATTAGACATGTTAAGTCAACACATCTATGTCATCTTACCTACATAATGAAAGTTCTGACAGGTAACAGCCCGACCGGCACCAGACAGTCCTTAAGAACCTTAACCCCACCATGTAGTACCCGGACGTTACGTCATTTTTTGACGTTGTATTGTTAAAAAGTGCACGTGGACTCAAGCGTGTAATTAATTATCATACGTTACTAAACACTAAATCAAAATAACGAACTCATGGAAATAGCAGATCATGATTTTAGCCAAATGTTAGCTAGTTCTAACTGACTACTGTCAACTCTGACACACGAGTGACAGACACTGTTGCCTGATCATGATGACTTGTACGATCTAAAGTTATGCCCAAAGCTCCTTTTAAAATACAGACACTTATTTATCATTAAAAGCAGACAAACACTTGCGTGAAGTTCTCATATAATATTTTATCTACCTTTTTCAAAACAGCTGGAACAATTCACACAGTCCTCTCCTTCCCAAGGAATTTCATTATCTCTGGAATTCACGCGAGATCAGGGCACCCACCGAGATTGACGCGATCGGAAGATACCAAATTACAACAAAATATCTTTACTGCTACACACTTAAACCATGCTTTTCAGAATATGACAGGCTTTTAGTTGTTTATGTGGAATTTCTCAACAGTTCCACTCGGCTAAGTCTGTGTTGTAACCCTAGATAAAAGGGTGTTTAAATGTGAAATAAGACACACTGAAAGCGACTTGGTTCTGCCTTCCCCGCCCGTGGAGCCTTCCAGAATAGCCGGCAGACCCGTGCTGCTTGCAGTGGAGCCACACTCCAGTTTACCATCTCAATAAACTCCATATTTTATCCGCTGAAGTTTCATTAGGTGTCCTAATCTTTCGGTCAACATGTCCGCTTTGGGGACACTTGCGTTCGATGAGTATGGGAGGCCCTTTATCATCATTAAAGACCAGGACAAGAAGACACGGCTGTCCGGCGTTGACGCCTTGAAGGTACAATGGGCTAGCTAGCGGAGCACGTTGCTTAGCTTGTTACTAGTTAACTGTCATTAGCATGAAGTTAGTAACGTGAAGCTGACACGGTATATGTTTATTCTTAAGCCAGTGATTTATAATGCAAAAAAAGACGAGCTGAATTATGGGTGCAATAGAAACAGGATATCGTTTGTCAACGGATTAACTAGTCATGCTAACGTTTAGGCCCATGTGCTTCTTGCAAGATGCTGAGCCGGTGGGTGTTGCTACTCAGCTGTGTCCATAATAGTCATTATGATGAACATAATTCTTGTATGCTCGTTCAGCTTCTTTCTTGCGGGTGGTAGCTTCGGTCTGTCTATAGCAAATTACCGAGAATATGATGTCGACGTGAGCTGATTTTGAAATGATCGTGTTTTACAGTCTCATATTATGGCAGCCAAGGCAGTTGCGTCAACGCTTAAAACGTCGTTGGGACCAAATGGTGAGTAAAAATTAGCTGCAGTATGTCATAAAATTGTATTATTTAACAGGGCTGGACGAGACACAGAACTTTTGTGTACCTTAAGCTGAAGCGTGACTTCGCTGTCTCACATTTTCTCACATAAAATTCTGACAGCTAAGTAACGCTTCAGCCAAGATCACTACTGGAAATTCTCTGACAATCTTTCCCATTTTTGCATCCAGGTCTTGACAAGATGATGGTTGACAGGGATGGAGAGGTGACTGTTACCAATGACGGAGCCACTATTCTCAGCATGATGGATGTGGACCACCAGATTGCTAAACTTATGGTGGAACTCTCAAAGTCCCAGGATGATGAGATTGGTGATGGAACCACTGGAGTTGTTGGTACGTGAAAGGAAGAGGAGTCGTCTAGAATGCCGTTTATGCTGTGAACTTGGATTTTTACCATACATGTATTCTAGGGTTCAATTCATTAATAATCACAGCCTAATGCAACCCTGGATGGACATGCTTACTGTGCTGTGCAGCCACCATACATCCTCACTTTAAGACATAGTGTTGAATGTGCTAAGCCTTACACGAGAAATGGTTCCACTTATTGATAAAACAAAAATGATGTGTTATCAAAATGAAGGAAATTATTGAGCCATTCTTAATCTTTAAAAGTAGCTGAACATGGTGCAAATGCATTTTATTCAAGTACTTTGTCTTCCATTCTTTTAACAACAAAAATGTGTTAATCACGAGTGTTAACATCATCTTCTAGTCTCAAAGCACTGATGATGTTGGTTTATAAATATACAGAATCTTAAAGCCCTTTGTGTCCATACTAGAATCAAACAGTGTGCTAAGAATATGCTAAGTTAAAACTGCTTCATGTTTAACATTAGTAAAATTGTTGCAACTCTGATCAGGACAACTTGACAAACATTTTGACCATATTTTAGCTTAACTAGGTATTGTTTTTTCACTCTGTTTTCCTCTTCCTCTTCAGTGCTGGCTGGGGCTCTGCTTGAGCAGGCTGAGCAGCTGCTGGACCGCGGGATCCACCCCATCAGGATCTCTGACGGTTATGACCAAGCTGCACGCATTGCCATTGAGCAACTGGACAAAATTGCCGAAACCTTACCCTGTGATCCCAACAACACAGAGCCGCTCATTGAAACCGCCATGACAACCCTCGGATCCAAAATGTGAGTCTTAATTTTTTTAAATAAATTTTTATTTATTATAATTGCTACAATACAATTAAAAAGAACTATCTGCTCTTTCTTTAGTTAAAAATTGTGGCATTGCTATAGGGTTATATAAGTGCTCTTTTATTGTGAGAGATCAGTGGTAACATCTTAAAGTTCCTCTGTTGTCTTGCAGTATCAACCGATGCCACAGACAGATGGCAGAGATTGCAGTGAATGCCATCCTCACTGTGGCCGACATGGAGAGGAAGGATGTAGACTTTGAGCTAATCAAGATGGAGGGCAAAGTGGGAGGCAAGCTGGAGGACACACAGTTAATCAAGGGAGTCATAGTTGACAAGGAGTTCAGCCACCCTCAGATGCCCAAGGTAAAACCAATAGGGATTGTCACTCACAGATTGTCATCTGATCTGGTTATCTGCCATGTCCAATTTTGTGTTGAATCAAATAGTTGACACATAAGGACAAGTCACATGTATATCTGACCAAAATCAATAAAAGTATAACAAAATATTACAACATGTATTTCATTTTGGGTGGAGATAATGTAAGGAATATTGACATCTGTTAGAAGGTACCACCAAGCAGTTATACATCATTCTAATCACTAAACTCTGTTGTGTAGAGTATTGCTAACATCATTTTTATTAGTAAAAAACTAAATGTAGACATTATTTTCAGGTAAAGTTTATAAGGACACTCTGTTTTGCCTTGTAGCACCACAGCCAAAGACTTCAGGCTATATTGTATTTTCCTTTTATCTGATCAGTGAAAAAAAAAGATGCTTATGTCTGTTTTTCTTTGTAAACACACAGGTTCTGAAAGATGCTAAAATTGCTATCCTTACCTGCCCGTTCGAGCCTCCAAAGCCCAAGACTAAGCATAAGTTGGACGTGACCTCTGTGGAGGACTACAAAGCCCTTCAAAAATACGAAAAAGAGAAGTTTGAGGAGATGATCCAACAGGTTAGTTCTGCTGCATTGATTGTACAAGAAACAGAATTCTTCACACCTACATCGGCAATTTTGGCTAACCTTAAAACTCCCTCTCTATAGGTCAAAGGCAATGGTGCAAACTTGGCCATCTGCCAGTGGGGCTTTGATGACGAGGCCAATCACCTCCTGCTGCAGAATGAGCTGCCGGCCATACGCTGGGTTGGAGGGCCTGAGATTGAGGTGAGACAAAACGTGCTGGAACTCCTTAACATAAAGTTACCCTTAAATATTGTTAACATTTTGTGGCCACTTGTGCTGATGAATAAAGAGCTTTATTGTATGTGTCAAGAATCTAAAGTTAAATGTGTTTTTCCTGCAGTTGATTGCCATAGCCACAGGAGGTCGCATCGTGCCAAGATTCTGTGAATTAACACCAGAGAAGCTTGGCACTGCTGGCGTGGTGAAGGAGATCTCCTTTGGCACTACAAAAGATCGCATGTTGGTCATCCAGGAGTGCAAAAACACCAGAGCCGTAACCATTTTCATCCGTGGAGGCAACAAAATGGCAAGCTCAAATCTGACATTTACTTTGTGCTAAGGTATCCATTTTTGGTAATCTAATGCTCATGGTTCACCTTTTTTATTTTGCTGTTTTTATTAGATCATTGAAGAGGCCAAGCGTGCTCTCCATGATGCTCTGTGTGTAATCCGCAACCTGGTCAAAGACAACCGTGTTGTTTATGGAGGAGGAGCTTCAGAGATTGCATGTGCTCTGGCTGTCAACCAGGCTGCAGATAAGGTAAGAAATGCTAAAATCCAGTTTCTGAATCATGCAAAATTAAGTACGTTCATTTCTTTTACATGAACAAAAAATGTTTTCATGACGTTATCTGACAATAACAAGTTCTTAGTCTTCAGTTCAGCATCAGGATGCTGTTTCTCTAGCTGACCTGACTGTCTTTATTTCTGTCCTCTACCTTTCTAGTGCCCATCATTAGAGCAGTATGCAATGAGATCATTTGCTGATGCTCTGGAAGTAATCCCAATGGCCCTGGCCGAAAACAGTGGGCTGAACCCCATCCAGACCATGACGGAGGTCAGAGCCAGACAGGTCAGAGAGAGCAACCCCTTCCTTGGCATTGACTGTCTGCACAACAACACCAATGGTAAGGAGCTGACCAACAGCCGTAACATGGCACTTAAAAATTTGAGTGAAGACAATATGAAATCAAATAACTTCCTTTGTTTTGTTCGTCCACAGACATGAAGCAGCAACATGTGGTGGAGACTCTGATAGGCAAAAAGCAGCAGATCTTGCTGGCTACACAGGTAGTCAAGATGATCCTAAAGATTGACGACATCCGCAGCCCAGGAGAGAGTGAGGATTGAAGGGTTCCTCGAACACTTAAAGATTTCCAAGCTGTTCTAGAGGCTTCAGGCACTTCCTCAAGCACCATGTCCAGGCCGCACTGCATTTAGCTATTTATCCTTTGATAACAGTTGTTCATGTTGTTGTCTTATCAAAGTCACCAATAAAATGTTGGACAGTTCAAAATTTCAGACTTTGTAGTTTTCTTTAATTTTGCCTTCAGACCCATGAAACTGAATCATTTTTTTACCTGTTTATTTCATGTCAGGTGTACATTCCAAGCTTTACAAAATGTAAGAATTTACAATTAGTAGGAAAGCTGATTCAGTAAAGTGCGATCACAAACTCATTCAACATTCAATCACTTATCAAATCTGGTGTTGTTCCATTAGCAAGATAACATATCTAGTTCATGTTTGTTTTGGCACAAGGCCAAAGGGTAAAATAATTTTGGCTCTACAATTTAAAACTCATGTCACTAAAATCACAGTTTCCTAGTGTCTATACAAAAATCCCCAGATCTTTAATATAAAGCATTTGTAAAACAAACTGAAAGTCATTAAGTAATTAACGACCAAGAATTATCATCTAGAGCTTGGTGCAAAAACCACCTCTACATACTACATTTGATTGTTTAAGGCCTTGATCCTGTTTGTACGTTGGCTTTGTATGTGCTGAGTCATGGTTAAAATGACCATTTACCTCAGACATTTCATTCACATGTACTTGTTGAGCCACACAAGCATGTCTGTCCTGGCCTGCTGGATTTTGGGTTTGTCAGCAGGGTTGATGTCCTCTCTCTTGCGGTGGGCAAACCCATGAGTCTGACCTGGAAAGACCTTAACCTGGTAATCCACTTTGCATTTTTCTTTCAGCTTGGCTTCAAGTATACTCACCTGAGGAGTACATAACGTAAGCATTGGTTTTCTATGGTTTTATGCAGAGATTCTAGCATTTTAAAATGAAGTTCTGCACCACAGAAGTTCTTGGTAGAATGTTTTTGTGTATTCTGTATATATTAACATATCAGAGATATGGTTGTTTCTGCAAAATTTCATTTGGTGCTTAAGAAACAGGGTATTTATAAAAAAACTAAGTTGTGCATGCTTACCTGGTTGTTTGGAATAAATTCATCATTGTCCCCAAAGATAAACAGCGTGGGACTGTGCAGCTCATAACTGTCGTCTTTGTCACGAATGATCCCTGCAGAATGTCACATGAGGTCATATTAAGAAGCACTGTAACCAGTACTGTAAGTTTTTGTGCCTGAACACACTTGAACTGAATGGGTGGGTGTACATTTCTAAATACGAGTCATCTTTCTGTCCCTAAATATATTGCTGTGAGCAAAATGTACAAGTTTGCACCAAGTTTGATTTGTGATACTGTAATGAAATTAAGAACAGAAAGATATGATACCATAGAATGACACTCCAGCTTTGATCTCTGGATATTGCAGGGAAATGTAATGCGTGGCGATCCCTCCCCAGCAGAAGCCAATGACTCCAATGCTTTTAGCGCCACACTGCTTCTTCAGGTACCTCAGCGAAGCATCCACCTCCCTGGGAAAGAAGACATCATGGCCAAAATGTCTTAATGCATGCAGAAAAGGGCAGCTTGTGATCAACAAACCTTTCATACTACAGATAATACAGATAATTGTCCAATTTTATGACTTTTAATAAAAGTTAAATCTGACGAAAACTACGATGTTTAACTTCTTACTAGGTACATTGCTGTGTTTATTTATGCTGCATATGTGTATGAAAGCACTGCCTAATTACCAAACAATTCTCTTTGAGAATATTGCAAACACAGAGGACTGTGAGAGGGTCTCAGGCAACCTCTCTGGCTTTAGCTAACTTTGTTATAGATGAGAGGTATAGATTCATATTGAAAAGAATGACTTAACCCCGTTAGCTTCTTGAATTGAGTCAACCGTCTCCAGATTGTCTGAATCTATAAAGCCTTAAATTTGTTCCACCAGGGGCAGTTTTTAGTGTAGCCCCAAGCAAAGACCACCATGAGGCCCCACTACATTTTGCATTATAAAATCCTGGCTAGTGACTTTAATGTGAGGTAAAA
>JAQNCA010000015.1:11005826-11018056 GCA_029783725.1 Acanthurus tractus
ATGCATTCTTGAACATTCAGTCTAAATCAACCATGCTTCCTCTCCTCTCACTCTCAGGCCCAGGCTGCAGGCCAGGGAGCAGCTGATGAGCCCCCAGTGGCCCAGCCACCCCCTGCTGATCCACCAGCCCAGAATGAAGTGGAGCCTGAGCCCCCTGATGTTCCCCCAGACCAGGGTGATGACCAAGAGCTCGAAGAGGAGGAGGGAGCAGCAGCTGAAGATGCAGACCCCAACAATGGAGCACAAGGTTGGAATTTGATAAAGAACTGTTACTCAGTTTAGTATTGATGTAAGAAAAAGTTGTTTCTTGCAGGTGTAGTTTTAATTATGATTAGAACTGATGTCAGAGGAGTTGTCAGACTGCAAAATGTATTTTCACCAGGATATAATTATCATTTTAAGACATGAGAATAAACAATTTTAAGACATGAGAATAAACAAACAGCAATTGTCTTTGAGAATGGCACCCTTTCTGTTTGTCTGTCACATTTAAAACTATATTCTGCCTGCTTAGATCTTATGAAAAGTTTCTTGAATGTCTTACCTTACAAGATTAAACTGCTTATCATCACAAAATGCTAAAAAAGTGCAGTTCATGCACAAATGAAATGGAGCAGAACATCATGAAAAAAGTGTTTTCGAAAATGTTTCATCTTCAACAAACAAGAGAGTCGCTGAGGCAGCATCTTTTTGCAACAGAGAACAACAGGGGTTATGGAAATGTGGCGCAAAAACCCTGAGAAACACTAGAACAAACTGTACCACTGGCATTCGAGCAGACAAATAGTTTCCACAATGGTCTCATTTGTCAGTTATTAATTAATTTGAGAGTGATACAAGGACATGTCAAAATGCCACCCGTAGCACCGGTACCACACTCCATTACCATGGTAAATGGTCTGATTTTGCAGTAGGCTAGGTAAACAGGACCGATAATGAATTGTGATTGTATTATACATTATTACAGCTGTGAGGTGTCACCACAGCTAAAGGAATGCAGTGGTGAATTCTCACAACCGTTGGTCTGCAATTTAAGGCCAACAGATTTACCAAGAATAGTTTTAATAATGTAACAACAACCACCTCCTCAAGTATTTTTTTTTCTGTATGTCTGCAATGTCCTGTATCTTTATGGTGCACAGTAATTCAAGCAGGATACTGAATCGGAATCACTTCGTGCTGTTTATATTGATGCTCTTTAAGTTTCTGACTGACTGCAATGTCTTAATCTTGAGTTATTTCAAGCTAATGTCTTCCTCTGTAGATGACATGAATTGGAATGCTTTGGAGTGGGACAGAGCAGCAGAGGAGCTCACCTGGGAAAGGGTATTTATGCACGACATAACTGATCTTCACACTGCCCCATTCCCAGTACCCTATTTATAAAACAGAGGTTTTTCTGTTTGTGCTATTCATCTGTGAACATGAAACACTTAAAAATCTTTTCTTTTTCCCCTCAGATGCTTGGCCTGGACGGCTCACTGGTATTTTTGGTAAGTAAGTTTATCCAACTACCAGTTCTGTTTTTCTATGGCACAAATACTTTGAAATATTTTGATGAGTTTGTAAGTATCTCTTGTCTTTGTCTTGTAGGAGCATGTTTTTTGGGTGGTGTCTCTCAACACACTCTTCATCCTGGTCTTTGGTAAGTAGATTTAAACATTGATCGTAAGTCTAAAGACCAATTGATTTAACTTTTTTGATAGTTAGACTGACAGAAAAAGCAGTAGTTACAGTCCTCAAGGGTTAAAACACATCAAAGCTTAAAAGGGTTATTTCCTTTGCGCTCTTCTAGCATGCAACACAACAAAAATCAAATCATAAAACCGGCTGTCATTCCAGTATCCAAGATTTGTGTCGACTGTTATCTAGTGTGCAATTGTCTTTCCTGAATATAAGCAGAAAAGTGATAATTTTATCTCCTTTTTTTCTCATTCAGCATTCTGTCCCTACCACATTGGGCACTTCTCTGTCGTGGGTCTTGGCTTCGAGGAATATGTAAGAAACTCCACCTATAATTTTGCAGTATTGTGTCTCTTAAACTGTGATTAGTTGTTTGATTTCCACTTTGTACTTTTTTCAGGTCCAAGCCTCCCACTTTGAGGGCTTAATCACAACCATAGTGGGCTACATACTGCTGGCCATGACGCTCATCCTCTGTCATGTATCCTTTATCTACTGCAATTAGTCCCATGCATTCCCCTAAAAACATAAAGCCTGAGGCTGTGGTCCTGAATTATCATAAGGAAACACATGCAATGTATTCTGTTGTCTCTGTACTGGTGTAAATGTGTAAACAGCGATGTTCCTTAGTGGCTATCTCAGGGACTGGCTGCTCTGGTCAGGTTCCAGCGCTCCCGACGTCTCCTAGGAGTCTGCTACATTGTTGTCAAGGTGACGCCTCTAAATACATTTCTGCTTTTTGGACCTCATGTAGGGACTGTCCTCGATGGAAATACACAGAAATATTCACATACTGAGATTTACTATAAGAACATCACACACAAGAGCTTACAGATAACAGTGATATAAAAATTTTATGACATTCCCATGCCTAACTGAGAAAAAAAGCAGCATCACATTACTGTATTGACACACCTCTCATGGAGATTTTAGGTTTTAATTAATTGACACTATGGCCTCAATCAACAACATTATTCACTATTGATTGTTTTTTACTATTTTTAATTTTTTGAATAAAACTGAAAAAAATGTAATGAATCCTTATTACAGTTTTAAGTGACATCTCCAAATGCTTCTTTTGCCACAAAATGACAATGAAAATTAGGAAATCCTTGAAATTTTAAAGGACATTTGACATTTTTGCTTGAAAAATGATATATCACAACAGTTCATAGATCATCACAATAGTTGGCTACTAATTATCTTTTGATCTACCAATCAAGTAATGGACCTTTTGTTGCAGCTCTCCTCTACATACAGTATTCCTAAAACATGTCTACCTCCATTACAGGTCTCTCTGCTGGTTGTTGTGGAGATTGGTGTTTTCCCACTAATCTGTGGCTGGTGGCTTGACATCTGTTCTTTAGTAAGACTTTCTTGATCTGTTTTACTCAGTTATATGATCTCATTCTTGTTTTTTAAATCCCCAGCTCTTGGAACCAAACTTCAGCACCATAATTGGACAGTAGAGATTCAGCGCCGTATTTCAGAGTGACAAATGCTTCTCTAAAATAGTATCTGTGTTTTGTGCCAGCCTCAAATGGTTTCTCCTGGGTCAGTGACAGCTAATCATCTTTTGATATTTCAGTGGATGATGTTAGATGATGTTTTAACATAATCTGCTAAAATTAGAGTAGTGTTCTTTACTCTGTTGAAGAGTCTGTCACATATCCGTTGAAGTGGCTTTTAACAGGGTTTTTCAGCACAGAAACAGATGCTGTCGATCACACAGTTCATACATTTATTGACACAAAAAAAGAAAACATACTTTTTGAGGAGATTCAAATATGCATCTGTGTTGTGGTTGTCTTTTCTGCAAGCCTCTGTGTGTCAGCTAGTTCTTTCTCTCTTGACACTAACTGTCACAGCAATGGGGAAGCCAAGTCCCTCTTCACCTCGAGTGGCCACCCAGGCTTGCCCACCCATGCAACTCATTGTAAGCCAGTGGGTTTGTTTTCAGGAGCCTGTCCTGAGTCGATCAGCCCGCCATAGAATACACACAGAGCAGCTTACATAGCAGAAAGGAACCATGTCTCGCATGTAAAATGAATCTAACTGGCCTGAATGTACTGTGTGAAATAAGCTATTTTTATCATTTTAGTTTTAGCGACTGCAGCTAGATTGTTCTCTGATACAATGCCATTTTTTAAAGCTGTGTTACATAATAGGACAAAAAAATAATCCTACCTAAAGGTAATAAATGGAAATAACAACACTAAGCACAAAATGGGGATTAACTTTAAACAGTGGAGGAATCCTCCATCTTGCATGTACTCTCAGAAGGTAATTGAGCTTTGTCTTAAATAATCTGTTCAGCCTATGGCATGTGCAAATGTTATTTATTTGACACGTTTTGCCTGTGAATATGAATGGGTCTGAATACTATCTTTAAATTCACATTTTTTTCTCACCCTGCAGGAGATGTTTGATGCCTCTCTGAAAGACAGAGAGTTGAGTTTCAAATCAGCCCCTGGTACCACTATGTTTCTGCACTGGCTTGTGGGAATGGTCTACGTCTTCTACTTTGCGTCCTTCATCCTTCTACTGAGAGAGGTAAGATGTGACGACATATTAGATTTTTACTTATGATTAAAATGAGAACCTGAGTTTAGATTAATCTTCTGGTAACTTTTGGGGTTGTTTGTCTGTCAGGTGCTGAGGCCGGGAGTGCTGTGGTTTCTGAGAAACCTCAATGACCCAGATTTTAACCCAGTGCAGGAGATGATACACCTGCCCATCTACAGACACCTGCGGCGGTTCATCCTGTCTGTTGTGGTTTTCGGCTCGATCGTGTTGCTCATGCTGTGGCTTCCCATCAGGCTGATCAAACTGCTGCTGCCTACCTTCCTCCCATACAATGTCATGCTCTACAGGTAACAGCAGACTTCAAAAAATTAGTCACCTTACCAAAAAAAAAAAAAATATGAAAGCTGCTGATTTTGTCTCTCTGAAATATTGTGTCAAACAACCTACTATTTAGGCCAGTTAGTCACAGTGTCATGTCACAGTATATATTAATAAGGATTAGAATTCTAATTCCAATTCTAATTCCAATTCTAATTCTAATTCTAATTTTAATTTTGTTTACTGTGCAATATATTTATTTCCACGGCTACTATCAAGCTCTCTACTGCACATTTACATTCTTACTGGCTCCTTGTAAATATATTTATATAATTTACTGTTATTTTTATTTTTATTCCTATTTTTCTATACCTGTATTTTGCACCACCAGAGTTGTCTTTTAAATTTCATTGTACACTGTGTATGATGACAATAAAAGCATTCTAATTCTAATTCTAATTCTAAGATCAGATACTCACAAGTAAGAATTCTTGTCTAGTTAACTGAAAACAGAGGTACAAGAAATGTTCTGTGTAAGCATATGGTTTATGTATTGGCAAATATTGTTGCAACAGCTCTGTCTGACCCTGTTTACCTCTTGCTCTCAGTGATGCTCCGGTCAGCGAGCTGTCTTTGGAGCTGTTATTACTTCAGGTCGTGCTGCCGGCTCTGTTGGAGCAAGGACACACTCGCCAATGGCTCAAAGGCCTGGTCAGGGCCTGGACAGTTAGTGCTGGATATTTATTGTAAGTCAATATGTTTGCGTATGTGTTTTCATGCCTTCAGCTCACACATTGTCTTACTCAGCTGTTGATTTTTCTCAGGTTGACTGTTTTTAACCAAAGACATGCTTGCCTCCACAGAGACCTCCACTCCTACCTCCTTGGGGAGCAGGAAGACAATGATGCCAACCAACCTGTGAACAACAACAATAACAATCCTCCCCCTGGTCACCAAAACAACAATAACAACCCTGCACCAGCTGTTGGTGAGGGACTGCATGCAGCCCATCAGGCCATCTTGCAGCAAGGGGGACCAGTGGGATTCCAGCCTTACCACAGACCCCTCCGCTTCCCATTCAGGGTGAGATAATCCCAACATTTACCACTGCAGTTACTGGAGCATTGTAATTTGCTAACCTGTACAATTCTTAGATGCATGGATTACAGTTGGCATATAAACTTTGGCAGCATATTCTAAAGTCATTATTCATATGGTTACTACTGGCTGCAAAATTACGCAGTCACAATGTGTATTTTAGACAACAAGGTCAATTTTAGTAAGACAGTGGAAAAGTCTGTAATTGGAACCACAAGATTTTCATGCACATGCAAATTCAGTCCAAACTGTTACTAATGGTAAACATGATCTAAGGGATAAAGCACAAAACTAAGTTATTGTTAGTCGAAGTGTGTAATCTTTAGCAAGTGTGTAAAATAGAAGCTGTATGCTTTTTTGTATAGTTTCTGTTTATAACAAAAAGGGCTGCCTAGTATTTATGGTTTGAGATTTCCCACACAAATTTAGAAATGTGCAAACACTATAAAACACTATAGGAACCACTAACTATACATCTGAGCCCATGCAGCTTAACTCGCAGTTATTACACTCCTCCTTTATGTAAAAGGCTTTTATCTAGATACAGTAGTACACTGTTAAAACTGTCCGACACATTCAAATTGTAGTTCATAAAACACAGTGTAGACTCTATATACAGTGCTGCAGAGACAGGAGAATCAAATATAACCAAGCCTTAATGGTTCACTATATTCACTTATAATCTAAAACTTGTGTTCTCTTTTCTACAGATTGTGTTGCTCATAGCATTCATGTGCATTACTCTGCTGGTGGCCAGTCTGGTTTGCTTGACTCTACCAGGTGAGATGTGGTTGCATGAAGCACAACCAATAATTTACTCTTTTGCAGACCCACACCCAAACCATAATTAAAGGCTAAATCTAAATATAAGTAGATGTCCCTGCTGTTTAAGCAGTACTTTTTGAAGTTCTAGCCAATAATAATTGCCTTCTAGGCTTGAGGATCACTGTAAAGTTGGAAATAGCTGGAGAGAAGTAATGTTTGTTGTTTTGACATGTGTTTCAGTGTTCACTGGCCGCTGGCTCATGTCGTTCTGGACTGGAAGCTCCAAAATCCATGAGCTGTACACAGCAGCCTGCGGCCTGTATGTCTGTTGGCTGTCTATTCGAGGAGTCACTGTGCTGCTGGCCTGGATGCCCCAGGGACGCACCGTCATCATGCACAAAGTCCAGGAATGGACGCTCATGGTAGGTTTATGTGAGCGTCCTCTATTGTTTGCCAAACACAAAAACTTGGCAGCACAGTTGTTTGGTAATTAATTACTCTCTTTCTAGCAAATAGATTGTGCAGAGCTGCAGCTGAATGCAGTGCTTTGTTAAATGGTTTGCTGCTTATTATAAGGTCATCATCCCAATTTTACTGGGTATTAATATCTCAATCTTGCAGCGTTTGCTAGGACCAGTTTCCTGCCAGTGCTGTGGCAGTTTTGTACATTAAAAAGGAAATTAAATACCATACTTTTACTGCTTCATTTGTCCAGATTCTGAAGACACTGGTTGTTGCTCTGCTGGTTGCTGGAGTGATCCCGCTGCTGCTGGGCTTGTTGTTTGAACTGGTCATTGTGGCTCCACTCAGAGTGCCCCTGGACCAAACACCCCTCTTCTACCCTTGGCAGGTATGATGGCTCTGTCTCCTTTTCCATCCCTCTTTTCATCTTCTGTCTTCGAAACCTCCTTTAGTGACTCATTGTTGTGCAGGTATCAGCCAGTTTTTGTTTCTTAACATTATCACATAGTTCCTAACTGTTGCATTTGTGTTCATCCATCGATCTCTCTGTGATGTACAGGACTGGGCACTTGGAGTGCTCCATGCCAAAATCATTGCCGCCATCACTCTCATGGGCCCTCAGTGGTGGCTGAAGACTGTTATTGAGCAGGTGGGTCTTTTGTGAATAATACGCACTAACTCAAACATTTTGCTAAACATGCAGTGACTTTATGATTTTGTTTTTTCCTTTGGACTGACAGAAAAATTAACTGTACATAAAATTAATACGTAAAGTCAGTCTTTCTCTGAACGAGTTTCACACTGTAGTGAAATTCTGTGGTTATTTTTAAAAAAGCAGCGGGGCAATTAAGTAGTGAGGCTATGCTTCAATAGGAGAGCCCCGATTAAAGCTCACATTTCACTTAGTCCTGACTTACACAGTGAATCCGTACCACATCGATATGCATTGTTTTCTAGCTGCACCCCACACTGCAATTAGATGTACAGTATGATAACATTAAACTTCCTCTTTAGGTTTATGCAAACGGGATCCGCAACATTGATCTCCAGTTCATTATTCGTAAACTGGCAGCTCCGGTCATCTCAGTGCTGCTGCTGTCCTTGTGTGTGCCGTATGTGATTGCTGCTGGAGTGGTGCCTGCTGTTGGTCAGTACCTGAGTACAGATTAAAGTAACCTCAGTTTTGTTGTTTTCTCTGTGGGTTTGTCAATACCCTTTTCTGTGCATGCAGTTTTAGGTGCAAAAGAAGAAAAGCGAAGGTCGTCTTTCACACAGTTTTTTTTTTTAAAAATCAATCCTGTGACTATGCTGTGAATCACAGAGGTTTCTCCAAGATATTATGTTGCTTGTTATCAAAGAGGTGGTGACTACAGATTCAGCTAATTGGACATTCACTAACACAGTTTATAACTAAAGTGCATTGCTTTTGCAGGTGTTACCCCTGAGATGGAGATTCTGATGCAGAGGAGAATCTACCCCTTCCTTTTGATGGTGGTCTCACTTATTGGCATCCTGTCCTTCAAGATCCGACAGTTCAAACGCCTTTATGAACACATCAAAAATGACAAGTATGTTTTTTGATTTTTGGGGGGGGTTTTTTCAAATTTTCTTAGTTTCCTGTCTAGTTTTACAATTGTAAAGCCGGTTTCCAAATTAACACATTTAAGTTAGAAAGATGTGGTGCAAACTTCTACATGAATTGAAATTTTGGTTTGAGCAACACTTTTCGCCTGATTCAGACAAAAGATTTGTACCTATAAAAGTGTTAAACCATGTTACAAAGCTGTTTAAGAGGAAAAATAATTTCAGTGCTGAAAATTGTGAAACAATAAGAATCACAGTGCCATTATTTCTCTCTTTACAGATACCTTGTTGGACAGAGGCTTGTCAACTATGAACGGAAAGCTGGAAGAACAAGCTCAGTTCCCCCCTCCAACCCTGTTGCAGAGTAGACTTTTGTGTCACACATGGCCACTTTTTTTTTTTCACTTGTTACCCTGCGAGCATCTCGTCCCCTGTTACCCCCTCTCTTTTTGTTTTTCAACTCAGTCCTTGGACTTTAATCCTTATGAATCTCCCTAGGATCTTGGTGGATTTAATGGATGTCAATCAATTGCTTGAATTTCCCTATCACCCCCATCAAAGATGGCAAGGGGGAAAATGTATTATAATCCTGGGAAAGCTGAGTAAGACCCCTCAGAGAAACAGTGTAGGAAGGAGAGTTAGGGTCAGAGGTTTAATTTCAAGCTCAACATCTGTATTGTCGTTCATGCCTTGCTTTGTAAAGTGCTGCCTGGTAATTGTACATGTGTAAATACTTTGAACGCAGACTTTGTCTTAAAAAAAAGACAGATATGGATTAATGCAATGACCATTGTACATCTTAAAATTGTATGTATAATTTATTAAATCAAACTGACAATTTATCATTTCTGGTTGTGTCTGTTCTATGAACAAATAAGACTCCTGTAGAAGTGTTTGTTATGTGTGGTAGTGTGATGCAAAGATGAGAAAAATATTAGAGCCAGACTCCAGGCATCAGTTTTTTTTATCAATAATATGAGATAAAAGTTACTTAAAAGTCATTTTCCATTAAATGTATGAATCAAATACAGCTTACAGTCATCACAGTGAGATTTTTCATATAATTCAACCATGTAAGTCCACAAACTTCGTATATGGAAGCACAATCAATACATAACTGGTGGTGGTGTGACTGTCTCATCTTTTGGTATAAGAGGAGAGTTTAGTACAACTCCAAAATGTTCTGCCAGAACACCAGAGATCTCCTCATCTTGGAGCTCTTTGGTTGTGGTTTGTACCTCTCCACCTGTCCCCTCTGTTGGATACGTGACCCTGGTCAATCTGTGGCCAATGTAAGTGAGCCTGCCTCCCGGCTTCAACATCGTGCAGAAGGACTTGCAGAAGAAGATGGAGCATGGAGAGCTCTGGTGGTACAAGCACATCTCAGCAAAGTCCTCCAAGCACCGAGGCTCAAGGGTGAACTTGTACATCTGTGCCCAGTTCCCATCCGCCCCTCTGTTCTCCTCCTGCTGCCACTCCATAAAGAGCATCCCCTTGTCCTCTCTGATGCGGTACACGCGGTGGCCCAGCTCCTGGGGGCCGCTGGTTTCCAGTGAAATGGGGACGCTGAAGCCCGAGGAACCGAACCCAACGTCGCACAGCCAGCGCTTTCCATCGAGACTCACCATGTTGATCAAATGGTCAAAAGGTGGCCCGTAATGACCGAGCACATTTTTCACCTGGCCCGAGAGCATAGTCACCTGGAAGCCCAGCTTGACCAGCATCCATGAGAAGAGGCCATTATTCTCACAGCAGAAGCCTCCTCGGCGCTGATTCACTATCTTGTCGTACAGAAGAGGGAGGTCAAGTTGGACTCGTCCCCCGCTGTGTATCGTGAGGTTTTCAAACGGCACCGACATCAGGTGACAGGTGTGAATCGACCGGAGCACGTCCATGCTGGCCTCAGGTGGGCCGGCGTACCCGATGCGCGACAAATATTTCTGCACGTCCATGTCAACGGAAGTCATTTTCACGTTTTTAAAGATGACGATTTTAAGTTTTGAACTCACGGGGGAATGACGACGCCGTGACGACTGTTGAAATAAACGTTGTTCACAGCCCAACTTAAAACTTCGTGTTTCCAGAGTTGCTTTTTCTCTGCCTGATGACCGACGTTATCTTCAGGGCTCAAAGTTCAAAGCACATCGCCTTCAAGTGAGATCCCGCTTCAGGTGTTTAGGTTTTGACATGTTCAAAAATAGTGATAAATATCAGAGTAAAAAGTTATGGATTTCAAAAATGGAAACCTATTTGAAAAAGTACGCACGGCTAAACTGTTTTCCAGACCTTTTTTTGTCACAACTTTATTGATCGTAAGGTATCCAGTTTCATCTCCCATTTTTTTAAGCGTCAAGCAAGGCACCATAAAATTAAATTGGCAGATATGAATGAATGAACTACCAAGGGCGGAAAAGGAAGGCTTAACATGTAAAATTTAAAAGCTTAAGTACAAGCCAGTTCAACTCTGTTCTGTGTTAGAATGAAATTGTGTTGAAAATCCTACAATAGGTGAAGTAGGCCTATTTGTGTACAATGTTTTTTTTTTTAATTATTATTGTATCGGGTTTCAATCAAATGTACAATGCATTTAATCACGACGATTCAATTTTTTGAAAAAAAAAGGGAAGTTGAAAAAAATCCTTAATTTTGGCCCCAAATTTTTTTTACAATATTAAAATAAATCGCAAGGAAGATTTTATACAATTTTCATGTGTTTTTAACCTGTAATGTAAAGAAAGTGAGTACAGCAATGACCTTGCTTTCATTATTTCAATCAGTATCTTCTGACTCTCGAAAAATTTTCAGACCTCTAGTCTAAATTTGCTCACGTGACGTCACCCGTCGACACTCCCTATTCCCCAGAAGAGAAAGATGGCGCCCACACACGTACTGAGATGCTGTCAACGGGGTTTAGCATGGATACCCGTGATTTTTATCGCCCTGGTCGTCTGCTGGTCGTATTATGCTTATGTGGTGGAGCTTTGTATATGTAAGTAGACGTCCTGTCGCAGTCCGCTGCGTCTTTTTTCACAGCCTTTAACCGCAGCTGTTTTCACATTGTGCTTACCACACAAACACACGGCTGCCGCTGGCCAGCAGGAAGTAAATGGACTGCAGCTCAACAATGGTGTTGGCAAGCCAGTCCAAATCTAGATACTGCTAATTATTTTAGCTGCCATCGCTCTTCGCTTCTCCGTGTTTTACGTGGTGAATTTGTTGTGGACAAAGGGAAACTTTCAACGTGTTGTTAATACTGATGCCCGTCGCTCTTGTTTTCTCTCGAGCTGAATGGAGTCTAGATAGTGAATTAAAACGCTAACTAAACAGTATTTTACTGACTGACCAGAGAAAGCGAAATACTTTGCCTCCTACTCGAATACCGGGCAATTAAGTTGACCTGGTTAGAGGTGTGATTTGGCACGAGTAGATCTTTGTGTCAAAAAAAAGAGAAAATGTTGGAGCATTATAGCCAAAACGTGGAATAAATTAAACATGATCTGTCGGTGAATGATGTAAAGAATCGGTCACCAAACTTAACTTTTCATGTCAGCAACACAGAAACCACCACCAAGATTTGGTGTCAGGGTCTAATTTTATCCATGCACCTTAATTACAAATTTCCAAAATGCACCTCCACACACATAGATCTGGATAAGAAGATTACAGAGGTGTGTCTTAGATTAATTTTTACCCATGTGTCCTCTTAAAATGAGGGAGTAGCTATGTGTCACCCCCACATTAAATGGCCTCAGTGTGCTCTTAAGTTTAGAGATGTGATTTTTCCTTTTAAGATA
>JAQNCA010000015.1:11020422-11035421 GCA_029783725.1 Acanthurus tractus
CTGGAGTATTTCTCATCTTGCAGCATGATGTTGCCAAAACTGTGCAAAACTACTTAACAGTCCACATGGATTTTGTTCTACGCCCTGCAACAATAATAGTTACACCCCTTTTGAAAGTTCATGTTGATAAGATTTTTTTACTGGGAGGAAATGATGTCATGCCTGACCTTTCAGTGTTTGTATCTTTCCAGGGTGAACAACTGTGTAGGATTCTCCAACTACAAGTTTTTCATCCTCTTCCTGGCCTACTCGCTGGTGTACTGTTTGTTCATTGCAGCCACCGTTCTGCAGTATTTCATAAAGTTCTGGACAGTGAGTATATGATGTGCAGACCCGCTCACACTCAACATGTTGTGAATCTTACAGAGGATGCAGATTCAGATTCAGTCGCTCTTCGAAAGCCTGAATGAGCATCCTCTGAGATGGTTGTGCATGGTGCTGAGCTGTGCTGGTCCTCTGTTTTCTCTGTCCTCTCTCACCCTTCACCCTCTAACCTCTCCCTCTGTTTCCCCCTTCTGTTATCCCCAGATCTCACACACTGGGTCATTGTTCTCTGATCTCTGCCTTTTCTTTCTGCCCCTCCGCTATCAGAACCATCAGTCACACCACTCATGCGGTTGCAAAACACCTCCTCCTCTCTGTTTTTGTTTTTTTTTGTTTTTTTTTTTCCTATTTTGTAACTGTTCCGCTTCGATTTCCTCTCATCTCTCATCATTTCAGCCCTTTGTTCTCTCCCCTCTTGGCAAACTCTATACATTCACCCACTCTCTTTCATTTTTTTCCCCCCTTTCGCACAATTTGGCCTTGACTTGTGTTTGCCTGCAGATTCCTAAGTGCTTCCTCCCTTCCCACCTGTTCTCTCCTGGTGTTGCTAACCAGTCTCGTTTCTGTTTGTACTAAAGCTTTGCCGGAGGAAATCGGCAGAGAACTGCCCAAAGGTAACCCAGCTGTCCTCCAAAGCCTTTAGTGTTGCACTGCCTCACCATCAGGGCTGTGGGTTTGGGTTTTTTTTTTTTGTTTTTTTTGTTTTATGTTTTTTTGGGGGGGGTTGGTCAAAGTGTGCATGCAGTGGCGTCATTCATATTATTACGCTCTTCTTATTTCTCTGTCACTGCGTCTCTTTTCTCTGATTTCTCTGTCTTTCCGTAAATACCCCTGATTTGTCCTTAATTTCTCTCAGTCTCAGTTTTATTTCATCTCTTCTCCCAGAACGAGCTGCCAGACACTCACGCCAAATTCCACGTCTTGTTCCTGTTTTTTGTGGCGGCCATGTTCTGCATCAGTATTCTGTCCCTCTTCAGCTACCACCTATGGCTTGTAGGGAAGAACAGGTCTACTATAGGTAACAAACACATGTGTACTTGTACTTTTCCTGTAAAATCCAGAATCGATTTTGAACCTAACACCATGTCTAAGAGCTTAACAACAGCATTGTAAATGTAAATTTGTAATGATCAAGAAAATTAACACTTCCTTTCTGTTCATATGAACTGAAATTTTAACTGCTGGTTGCTTAATTGTGTCTGTGTTTGTCTTATCTGTCCATTCGTGTCCCTCTGCGTTTCTTCCTCTCTGCAGAGGCGTTCAGAGCACCAGTCTTCAGGACAGGCTCTGATAAGAACGGCTTCTCTCTGGGCTTCCAGAAGAATATCGCTCAGGTGTTTGGAGACCAGAGGAAGTACTGGCTGCTGCCTATCTTCACCAGGTAACTAAGGCTCTTTTTGCTCTGTCAGATACTGAAATGCAGCATTGGCTTTGTTTCCCTTCTGTTTATTCTGTAGTTGCATTCTAAGTACTCTCCCGCAAAAATATCTTTAAAAATGTGTTCTTGCTACTGAAAGAGCAAAAAGGGCTCCTCCTTTGAGATATGTGGTCATTGTTGTTGTAGTTCTAATATAAATCTGCAGACTGACTGCATTTAATCCTGAGTTTCTCCTGTCTTCCTTGTTTGCCACAGTCAGGGAGATGGTCTGACGTTTCCCACGCGGCTGGTCAACGCAGATGTAGAGCAGGCTACAGTGACACTGCAACCAGAGCCTGATAAAAGGTGATAAATCTTGGCACAATAAAACAAAAGTTATTGGAGGCAGTGAAAAGGATTTATGTTTTGGAAAGCCATTGTGAGTGCACTGTTCATTTTGTAATTTTTTTATTTGCTGGGCATGTTTCCAGTGCTGCTGATGTCCCCGCGAGCCCCCTCAGCGAGTCACAGAATCGCCTCCTGATCAACGACCAGCATGCCAACAACATCGAGGACCATCTGGCTAATAACACCCTCAAATCAGGTGAGCTCTACCAGGGACCATCATGTTTCATAGACAGAATTAACATTAACAGCTCGCTGTCTGGTGTCTCATCCCCTTTTCTGTTTGGTTTCACAGCTGATAGTGAAACCATCACAGTCTCTATGGAGAGCGAGTCCTAACCAGATGAATGTGAGTCAACCACTTCACTCGGTCTGTATGACCCCATTTACACTGGCAATTAAAATAAAACCTGATCTTGCCTTTGCGCATTTACACACAGGTACAAATATATAGTAAGGGCCTTTTTCTCATACCATGTTTAATTGACCTAAAACAAACCGAGGTGCGCTTGCCAGGGGAGTGTGGTTCATTTATGCTGGTGTGAAAGCTGTGAATCAAAACTCTGGTACAGACAAAACAACTGGGCTGAAACCCTGTTGAAGAGGTTGTCTTGGTTTACCTCCAAGCAAACTTGAGTATGATTTGTGTGGGTTGTGATGGTAAACAAATAGGATTTTATGATAAAGATAGGAAATTTCACACTCCTTCAAAAGCTACATTGCCAGTAAATTAATCTGATGATTGCGGAATCTGTTGAGAAAGTGATCTGTATTTATATAGCCTTTATTTATGGAAGATATTTTGTAACTATGGTAACATGTAAGCATTTAAGCAAGGATCCTTTTAATATTGTATGGTAGATCCTTCAATAATAGGCCCAGAATCATTACTTAAGTTTTGTCCTGTCTCTTATAATGTTCGTAATCCATGGTTTCCCTTTTTGCTAGCTCTCTCTGACACCAGAGAGCATAAAAATACACACCAGAAGCTTTGAAGTGCTGTAAAGACTTTTGTCTCTCACTGTTATTTGATATCCAAAAGTGGATCCTGATGATGCAGGGGAACGGTTGCCAAAACTGTCGAATGAACAAATGACCTATCACTCTGTGTGTCTTCAAAGTCAGCATGAACAGGATCTAAGCTGGACTTAATATGAAACAATGCATAATTTCTCCTTTTAATTCTTCTGGTCTGGGTCAAACAAACCAAACTAGCTTTGGTTTGCTTATTAAAGCTTGCTCGCTCTCTAAATTTGAACAACGTAAAAAAAGATATCTGTGTCCATGTAATGTGTGCGTGGATGCCAGCACATTGTACAGATTGTGTAACACATCATACAGATCCAAAGATAATGTGTGTCTGGTTACCTCCGGATGTGGTCAGTCAGATCCAATCACATTTTGATCATAATGCATTTACACCTTCAATGAACATGTGTGTTTATCCAAATAACATGTCCAGATACAAATGCCATGTGTAAGTGGGGTCTGAATGTATATATACACATCTGACTCTTTGTGCAGCTGTCAGATTAGTTTTTTTCCATGGAAGTGTGGAATCGCACAATTATGTAAATTTTATTGTAGCTGATCATCTGTTTTGTTTCATTTGTGCCACAGGAGAAACTCCTCAGTCATCTAATACGATGCCTTAAGCAACGCAACAGTTTGTCACCATGGCAACAGTCTCCAAGCGCAACCTCATCCCCACATACCCGTTCAGAGTAACTATGGAAATGCATTTCTTTCACCCATCGCAGTGCAGCAATGACATTTTTCGCATGCAGTGCAAATCTCACTCGTTCCCCCACAGGACAAGAGATAAAAAACTGGTTCCCTCTCACCGCACCTCATCGCGCGCACCCACACACACACACACGTTCAACTCTTCATGTATTTCCTCATGTTGTTCAGTTTTCTTTTTCTCACCTGTTGAGCATTTATTGAGGATTAGAAATTTTAAGGAATCTTGGTGGGGATATAAGATACTTCTTCTGTTTGATGAGAGAACTTTTTGTGCCAAAAGCTGCTTTTCTTGGTTGCACCAGGATTTGATTTATAGGCACAAAGCTGACATGAAGAGTGGGGGACAAACTGGAGCAGTGTGTTTCTATTTTGAACATTTCTCTCAAGTGTTTTTAGAAAGGCAGTACATCCTGCGGAGATGGATAGGTTTACCTGTGTGACCATTTCTTGTCTTTTCTTTTTAACTCGTAATCTTGGAGCGTATCTGTTGTCCACACCTTTTCAGATGGATGATCAGATCGGACTCTACCGCACGGTTCAGTGGACTGAACCAGTGCAACACAGGGAAGACTGTCGCTGGGTTTTGGATGCTGTTTTTTGGATATCAGAGCACAAGATGGCACATTTGCACTTTGTAGATTATCAATGTCCATCAAACAGCGTGCTGCTATTTCATCATGTCCAAAAAAGCATCCGGGATACAACGGATGTTGGATGATCATGTGGTTTACAGCGTGTTGTTTGTGTGTGTGAATGTGTTAAACAGTTGAAGTGGCAGTCTTTCCCCCCCTTTTTAAAAAAAACAACAAAAAAAACCCCTGACAAACTAGAAGAACTGGCTTTATGTGTTTCCTGTGGCCAACTTGTGTAAAAACTGCTGCTTACAAACGGACAGTTGGACGTGGGAGATGTATTTCATACAGTGCAATTTGTGACATCCCTCAATATCTGTTCACCAAAAGTCAGTTAATAACGTCATTTGCTGATCAGCGATTCTCAACATGTCTACTCCTACATCCTGTTTCTTACAGCTTCAACCTTTACTAAAACACCTTCATTCATTGCCAAATAAGGGCTGACCTGTCAGGAGCTCTGACCTCTAGACCTGAAGTGTTTACAGCATCCTAGCTTTATCCTTACTGGCCAATGTCATCATAACCAAATTGTTTAAGTCGTTGTGGTGCAATATTTTATACAAGGTCCGTCTGTCCCTCCTGTCTGCAGTGGGCCTTGATGTTCTTGCAATACTAGTGTTGGCCGGCAGGTGGCGACAGTGCTCCTGTTATCTGCCCTCATTCAGATGGAGATTTTTTTCTGAACTCGAGCAACATGTGGCTCAGTTCATTTTCTGTCTAATTTGCAGGCGCAGCTTTCTTCAGAGTTAAATATTTTCAGAGGACGACACTGATATGCGTTGTTTTCCTGTGACAACATCCATATTTGATTTAAATAAAAGTGAGTTGAACCTGTCTCAACTACTGTAATATAGAGGTATCAGCTCATCTTGTCTACTCAGTATGAACTTTGTTAAAAGAGCCTCAGCTCGTGTAAAACTGTGTAGTTAACTGTTTTGTATCAGTGTTTGAACATCTGAGATGTGACAGCAACTCAGAGGGTCTGACAACATCTGTGAAGGAGGAGAGAATACGATTTCCTGGCTCATGCATATCACAACATGTGAATATCTGTTCAAGAACGGACTATTTTGTTAGTATAACCAAATACCAACTGTTCAGGAATGAGTTACATCCTTTTCCAAGGAATTTTGTTATTTATATGCAACTTTCCGATTCACACCGAAGAGAGAACCAGCAAATTCCTGATGTCTGTCATTGCTCTACCTGATCACATCCCTGACTATTGCTGGATGAGCCTCCTGCTAAGTAGATCCCACCAGACTCTGGTTATGTACAAGTTTACAGCTGTTTCTATCCTGTAGAGTGTGTAAGTGGTGTCCTATGGTGTGTTTCTTGGTAATCATTGTCACAGTTGTGCTGAATGTACCACAGATAAGGCAGTGAGGGCATTTGATGGAATGACTGAGCATTTAAAAAAACAGCCCACTGTTCGGACTTTATGTTTACGTTATCCTTCCAATGATGTTGGACCTTTTGAGCTTAAGTGTATTTATGATTACTCTTTTTAAAACAGCGATCGGAAGATATTGTGTGGCTTACGCTCACAGTGGCCAAATATCAGACTCACACTGTGGTTTGATCTCAGTATAGCAGATTAAATTCAATGTCACGGATCATAATCTAAGTCAAGATTGTGGTTCAAACATGTATAGACCTTTTTTAAACCTCACCCTTCATTTGATTTTAAAAAAGGAGAAAAAAAGATTTAAAATACCTGTAAGGAGCCTGGCTCCTTCCACTTATGGTCACTGACTCTGACTCATCTGACCTGTTTTCTTGTTTTACAAATTGCCTATTTCCTCTCTTTCTGGACTGTTTGGCCTCGAGACTAAAGTGCGCGTGTGTGTTTTGTAATGCTTAATTGAGTGTTCTTTTGTAATATTGTCGTCTTGGGAGAAATGCTTCTGTGCAGCCATGAGATTTTTACATGTCTGTATACATTCATAACGTCTGACTAATGCTCTAAAGCATGGCGCCTAACTTCTGTAAAAATGTGTTTAACTGTAATAATGATGATTATGGCGCTGAAACAGACATTGGGGTTTTTCAACTATCGCTAGGTGCACCATGTTTTAAATTAGCTTTACTCTGGTTTGTCTCAACTTTATAACTGAAGCCATAAAAACTCCTGTTAACATGGAGGAACGATCTTAAAAAAACTTTTTTTAGACTTACAAAAAACACTTTACATCTGTATTCACATTACAGATGTAGCCTATCATAACTTGCTTATTGCTACATTTGGGTTTCTTTTTGTTACGATGTCCTATTTTAAAATGTGTGTATATACAATATATTGATAATGTATGAAGAAGACTACATATATATTTTTCTTGTCTGATTAATTTTACTGTTCCTATTTTGTGAATGAAGTACATGCCTCCACACAATTAACGTGAAAATAACAATAAATGTTTTTTTTTTTTTAAAAAACAACCTGAAGCCTGATTTTGATCTCACCAGTTCTGAATAATCAAGATTAATATTCTCCAGACATTTATTAAGATGTAAAATAAAGTTTGTCTGACTTCTTTTTCAAGTATTAATAAATTAAAATCCTCAAAAGGGCAACTACTCCCCTCATTAAAATGTCCAGAATCTTTGAATGTGCAGATTTGGTAATGTTGTTGAATTTATTTTATTTATTTACTTATTTATCTATGTGTTTATTTATCTATTTTAGTGGATGCACAATGTTTTTTTCATAATGGAGTCTGTTCTCGATGCAAGTGCATTGATGGCTTCAAGTTTCAGCATCACACTTTCTTTAGATAGAAACAAGACTGAGACTGTCTTTCAAACTAAATGTGATGTCACCAATTATATGGAGTTCAGGAAGAATAGCTTCTACCATAGTCGTGTCTAATGGGGATCCAAATAAACAAATAAATAAAATAAATGCTCATAAGCTCACTTCCATGTATCAGATTTTCAATGGGCACAAAGTAATTTTCCACTGTGAGCACATTAGTGTGAAACCAGCCTCGTAGTGTTAACGTGTAAACATTCATCATTTTGCAGAGTGAGGCTCACAGTGCCAACCATAGGACAAAAAAAAGATTTAAAAAATTTAATGGAGAAGGACTTAAAAAGAATATCCTATGACTTATCACTGTGCAGCTATAAAAGTATCTTACTGTTTATTTTTAATCTAAAGATTGTCTTTCGCTCCAAATAACATCTATTTATGTGGAATCACTCGAGGCAACGTGTCAGACTTTTTACAGCTGCTTAATGAGCCTAAAAAAGACTTTGATGCATAAGATCAGCGGAGTTCCCCTGTAATTGATAAGTAAATATTGAGTTAAAAGTGTGGAGCTGGTGTGCTTTTGTCAATGTTGCTACAACTTGACTGCAGAAAACATCACAAATACTAAACCCACATCTTGGACAGTTTAGCCCAGCGTCCATTGTGCTCACAGGCTACTTGTTATCAGCATCTGCAGGCCCTGAATTCCTGGGAGGGAACTTAAAACAGTTTACAAAATTACAGCATGCAGACTGAACTGGTACATGTGTGTAGCTTTGTGTTATCAGGGAAAGACAGTGATTTGGACAATGCCATGGTTTCTGTTTTTTTAAAAATAAATTCTTCTTAGATTAGCTCAGACACGAAACTAAAACACGCAAATTACTTGATGCCCACAGTATTTGAAGGCAGTCGGTGAACCCTGACCTCTGTTATCTGTCTAACACACAGGACATTGACTTTTGCTGTTGAGGCTTTGCTGACCGCTCTGCTCATCCTCTCAAATCGCAACTGAGTGTCTGATGTGAATGATTACTAATCATAACTCAGGCTTAGTCAAACAGAACATTCCTCCACATAACATATGTAATGGAAAAGATAAGTCATTGGTAAAATACTGCCTTTGATGCAGATGATGAATTTACTGTATTATTATGATGAATATATTTTACAATTTTGAACCACAAAAAAAAAATTATCTCGACAAAAATACCACAAATGATATAAGTTAACAGATCGAAACAATAATGACAGAAAACACACTAATCATTACTGTTTAATCTATCCTTGACTGAGCGCTTTTACCTGTGTGTGTGTGTGTGCGTGCGAGTGTTTGTGTCTGTGTCTGTGTGTCTGTGTGTACAGATTACATTCATTCACACAGAGTCCACAGTAAGCAGCAGCCTGTTAAAAACAAATCAAGTCTAACGTCCGCAAGGTCAAAGCTGCTTCTGTTTCGCTAAAGACCTTTGGATGGTTTAGTCACATAAAGGCAAATCCACCAATGAAAAGGTGATTTTTTTAGGACCGAACATCATTGGAAACGGCATCTTTTTAACAGTCTGTCTTTTTTTTTACAAGTTTAAAACTGCAACTTGAACTGAAACAAAATGAGGATTCATTTTCAGGGGAACTCTTTGTATAAAAAGTTCCTGTTGATAAGTCTTTGTAGTGTCTCGGCATCACATATCTGTCAATTTCATGAGCTCAGGCCAGTCGAGACAAATCCTCTCCGATGAGTCTTGAATGAAAACACAAAGGTGTGCCTTGACGCATGTACAACCCCACAGGAAACAAAAACTGCTCAAATGACTCAGTGGTCAGAGAAGGATCACGCTGTCTATTTTGTAATAAAGATAAGCACATCTATGAGTACAACTTTACGGGCATCCTGAGCGACACTAAAGTTTTGTCCTTCGCATCCTTCCTATACGTGGTGCCGTGCCAAGGATATGTAGTTAGTTACTTGATCCCTACTGTTTTGGTCTTCCCGCAGTAATCATCCTTTAAATGTGCCTGCACATGCAACTCAAGGATAAAGAGATTTTATCTTTTTGCAGGGGAAAAACAAACGCTCTGAAGTTATTTTAACCTCGGCATGCCAAGTTTGCCTGAACAGACAGGCAAACATCATAAACAATAAAACCTAGGTATGAGGTAAATGGTGAGCAAAGGTGATGTTCTTCTGTGAAGGTGAAGAAGAGGAAGCTTGAGTCATATTGAAAAAAAAAATATCTGGTAAGTTCTAATGAAAGACAGCAGATATTGATAATGCAGAAAATATCTGATGAAAAGAGACTTTTGTCGGAAAAAACTGCACTCTACAGACATCATGGATGTTCAGTTAAATGCTACATTGAATCCAATGATATTTTGTTTTTACAAAGGCCTCTCAGTGCTGTGGGAAATTATTCAAATGCAGCCAGGGGTGCAAATAGATTCACAGCAAATGCCTCACATGACGATACCGCTGCACATGTTGCTATGGGAACGGGGGGCATGTGATGTGAGGGCCTGTTTTGTTAACAGGCTGTGGTCCAAAGACATGCTCCTCCACCCACACCCCCCCCACACATGATATTTATCACTGCAAGCTCCCCCTCCCATCTGAAAAACATCCGTTTTAATTTAAGTTTTCCCAGTAACCTGTGAAAATATTCCTGGGTGAACAGGAATTCCCGTCTGAGAAGAGTCTACTGTGAATCAGGACAAGACTCTGACAGAGCAGTAATTTATTTGTCTAACAGAGCTTCTCTAAGAGGAAGACATCCTGTATCTGCCCTCAGACAGGTCAAGACATTGAAATATAAGAATTCAAGGAGATGAGCCAAAAATGGAGGACACTTGAGCCGCTTTAGCTATGAAGGCTGAAAGTATGTCAATAATAAGCATGTCAAAGTGGCAGTCTAGGCACCTTTGTGTCTGCTGGGGGGCAACAGGAGAGCCTCAGTAAAACAAAGTGAAGGTTGTGGGGAAATGCTTTCACAAAAATTTCCAAAAATTAAATATTCATATAATTTGGCTTTTATTATTTAAAAAAAATATCATTTTATGATAATAACATATTGAAAATGTCTGTACCATGCCCATCCTTCAAATAGCCTGCCAGCCAGCACACTATTCATCACATCATAAGCCGTCAGCGTTGACTTGTTATAGTCATTGCCCTCCAAATAGCTGCTCTGCACAAGAATTTTAGCTTGCTTTTTTGAAAAAAGGAAAGACCTGACAAGTAGACCACGAGCACTTTTAACCAAAACTCAGGTGTAAAAAAACAGAGGAACTCCTGGCTAAACTCAATTAGGAGGCAGCTTATATTATGTATGAATTTACTGTTGCATTTTGTTTTCTTTAACATCTCTAGTTAGCCATTAGTCAGTGGGTTTTTCAGGACATTTTACAAAAGAGGGGCCATGCCAACTAATGGGGGGGGGGGGGTCTTGGCATGGAAAAGTTTGTATCCTGCACCAGGATACTATGAGAAAATAATCTGTACCTCAGCAAACAAACCTGGTTCACCCTTAACTCATTCTCAGCACTTAACCCTCATAAATTAGCCTAATTTCAACTACTTGTTAAGTATTAATCTATTAATGCAAAGTTTGTTTTCTTAGCAAGCACAAATGAGCTACCGAAGCACCTTGTGGTACAACCAGACCTGTAAAATGACAGAATGAACCTTGTACCTTAAGTGACTCTCAAGGAATAGGGAAGCAGTGCTATCTAGCCACAAACACAGGACACGCTTTCCATAAGATGCCCACTCCACAGACCACAGATTATAGAAATAAACGGATTATCGCAAAAAAAAATTATGTGGCACGTAAGCGACAAGATTGAATTGCAGAGATCACTCATGTTAAACACTCAGGGTGGAGTGATTTTGCGGACTGTCCTATGACAGGCGGGAGGAGGCGGGTCCACAGATTGCAACAAGTGTTTCGGGGGGGTTTGCGGGAGCCAGATATCTTTCTGTGGAAAGTTTAATGACGCTCTTTGGGTCTTTGGAGAGGGAAGTCCTAACATTTTCTCGCCGAGCATCTGCGGGTGGAAGCAGGACCTGAGAGCTAATTTGAAGTTGCATTTGTGAAACTCAGCCAGGATGAATAATGGAACCAACCAAACTATGGACCCGAGCTGCAGGAGTTTACCTCCCCTCGCCATCGACATCATCCTCAGTGAGTAAACTGGCTTTGAGTGTATCAATCCGGTTTGATGATAATCCGTAGTCCGATCACACTTGATCCATCAGATCAAATCTCCATCTGTAGCTGTGATTTTTCACGTAACTGCTCAACTGTAAGAAACTAAACTAGTAGCATGGTGATGAAAAGGGGCATGATGGATCCCTTGAAGTTCCTCTGCTCAGGGAGCTGCTGGGAAACTGTGGGATGATGGGTTTTCCTCCGTGCGGCTTCCTGGGATTAAGTGAAAGTAGAAAAAAGGTTCCTTCTCCAAACTTTGCAGGGGATCCTCGGATCGTCCTCAAAAATCCGTGTAATGATCCGTTTCACCAGAGTTTAGGTTGTAAATGTCAATTATTTTAAAATGTGGGCGCTGAGTTTTCCGTTTCTCTGTGAAAAAGACTTCGATAATTTAACAAATCAGAAAAAAAAGTCTGCTTAAATAGAAATAAGGACATTTTAACCACCTATTAGAAAATAGGAGTGTATAGTAAAATCGTATAAAAGTACAACAGGAAATGCGCCTGCCTGATAAATGATCGGCTACTGTGGAGATTTTTTCCTCATATTTAACTTTTGAAAGCATTTTTATAACGTTACATTTTTTTTTGTCTTCGCACTTTATATTTCGTGTCCCCTCTTTCCCATTTTTACTTGTGTGCATTTTTCGCTTTTGTTGTTTTAGTTTCATTGACATTATTATGTAAGACACAGCATAATTACCTGTTTAATCATTAAAAATAAATACAGTTTAAAGATTAACAACTCTTTTCTTCTAAGTAGCTTCATTTTTATAATAAGTTGGTTTAAATACAGTTTTTACACCCATGGTGGATGGTTGTATACGTGCTGCATGTTAGTTTTTTTTTGACAAATAATTGTTTGCATTGAATGTCTGGTAATTTAGAAACAGTGGGATATTTGTAACTTTGACACTAGAGATCTCCGAGTGTGCATGTAGTTAAGATTCTGAATTTAAAAAAAAAAAACAAGCGCAAAGGGATCCTTCCTTTCTGAAGTTATGTAATGTATAATATTAAAAATGTATCATGTAGGCCATATGCTTTTTCTTTTTTCTTTTTTTTAAACCCCATTTCTACCCATCAACCCCAAAAATCTAGTATCGCTTGAGTCATACATGTGATGGTTTAACCAAAAACAGCCTCACATGTTCCCATCTGGATCAGTTTACCAGTAAAAATAGATCCTTACTCTCCATTTTACTGCATGTCTGGCTGCAGAGGATTTCAGATGATTAAGAGCAGATCTTACAGAACACAGAGGGACATAAACATCATAAGCTGATGGAGGAAAAATACCAGGCTAATAAAACGTGATTGTTCAAATTCAGAAATAATAAAAATAGTCAAAAGTGGAATTTGATAACAAAAAAAGTACTGCACAAACACGACCACCTACATTAAATGTTAATATTTGTCTGTTTGTTTAGTTGTATTGTAATTTTTGCACACTTATTACTGCAAACTTGTAATACCAGAGAATGAATCATATTTCCCATTTACAGACAACAGGTGGAAACTAATCCATCACCTTTCCTCCCAGTTTTTCTTGTTTTATTGTGACTGTAGTTACGGTTGCATCTACATAAATCTACTGATTTCCAAGTTATTACCGTAAATGACTCTATGCTTCAGGCTTGTACTTACCCCACCCTCTATGAACTGATACATATTCCATCTTTTACTGTCAGGTCTTTTTTTTTAAGGTTGATTGTGCAAAAAACACAATATGACACAATACTGCGTGTTTTGCATGTTACAGTAAGGGTTTTGCAAGTCTATGCCAAAAGTCTGCTTTTAATTTCCAGTGTAACTGTTTTCACTTACACTGCCTCCTGATGAAACGTAATAATATGTGCACTTCAAAGAAACACAATCAAGAGCCCACAATCAAGTCCAGTGTCCTTCACCATTATGCATGAGTTGGCTTTTTTTTTGTTTACCCCAAATTTTGCCCATTTTTTGACAAATGATTTTCAGCCTCTGGCTCCAATAATGTAAAAGATTTAAAATTTAATTCAAATGCATATTTTGTAAAGCTTTTGTAAGCTAGCATGCTGATGTTTCTGTGCTTAGAGGGGTTTTTTTGGCAGTAATGTATTTCCTGGCCTGTAAGAACATTCCATTCTGTGGATGAAGGTTACAACATGGCATGGCAGCTCAGATTTGTGGACAGCTCATTTGTTGTGGTTTTCCTTCTCGGTCTCTAGAGTTGGACATCTTTGGCATCATCCTGTACTCTGTGCTCACCTTCATGGCGGCAGTGTCAATGCTGGTCTTCCTAGAGGAGTGTATTTACATCTATAGGAAAGTGCCCGCCAACAAGAAGACTGTGATCATCTGGGTGAATGGAGCAGCACCGGTAAGAATAACACAGGGTGCTGAACTGGTTTTGTATAGGACTCTTGGAATCTCAGTGCTATCGAGAAAACCAGCTTGAGTTTTCCACCAGCTTCAAGCACAACTATTGTAATCAAGGATACATCATCAACAACAGATGGCGTAACACCCATGCAAAATCAGGTGCATGAACCACAATAGAAATTATTCTGTGTTGGTGGAAAGTCCTAACTGTGCAAAACTGCAAACAGGAAAGAAAAGATTCAGAAAAGATTGTTGTTCTCACTCTTTTAAGGACAAAGCGCACAGGTGTTGGTCAAATATACTGAATTATCATGTTGCCTCTGTCTTCTCTCTCCTTCAGGTGATTGCCACCATGTCATGTCTGGGGATGTGGATCCCCAGATCCACCATGTTTACCGATATGACTTCTGCTTGGTGGGTCTCTTTTTGTCTTCTCCCCTGTCATTCACCCTCCATTACTTGCTACACTGTGTTTTTGTTCCCATAGAGCCCCGCAGTAAAAAAAAAATCACAGAGGTGAAACTTGAACTTTATAACCCACCAAGAGTTTTGAAGAAAAGTCTGTTGTGGAATGTGTGTGGGTCTAATGGCTTTCATTTCATCTTCTTCTCCTCTGATCCTGCCTCTCTAAACCTTTCATACTCCTCTCATTCTTCCTCCTTCACGCTCTCTATTTTCCTCATTCCTTACTTCTAATTGCCCATCTCTCTCTTCTTATCTCTGTGTAGCTACTTTGCCGTCGTGGTATTTAAGTTCCTGATCCTGATGGTGGAGGAGGTGGGTGGCGATGAGGCCTTCCTGAGGCGAGCAGGAAAGCATAAACTGAAGATCAGCACGGGGCCGTGCTGCTGCTGCTGCCTCTGTCTGCCATATGTAGCCATCACACGGTAAACATTTCAGTAATATCCAATCTGCGGTTAGCCCAGACAATGCAACCCTTCTGCTTTTTTATGCCCTGAGAGCAGAAAGGATAAAAATACTCATTACTGACAATATGCTTGGTATGAGAAGTTTCTTAGGAACACTCAGCAAGAGCTTGGAAAACAGCAGCAGGAGAATGTGGATTTAGGTCTCTGCTTCCATTTCACTCGGCAGGAGACGGTGTTTTTTATATTACATTATACAATAATGGGCCTCAAGATTCTTGGTCATGTGAATATTGATTCAGAAACATATGGTTTGTCTTTGTTACAAAATTTACATGATTGATCA
>JAQNCA010000015.1:11053005-11064261 GCA_029783725.1 Acanthurus tractus
CGTGCATGTTATTCAACAGTGCATCTACTTCTCATCCTCATCACCTTCACTCATGCTGCTTATAGAGGCAGATGCTCCTTTGGGGGAGGTGGGGGGCGAGGGCCGTGCATTGTGCCAGCGGGCGGGGGGAGACGGGGGTGAGGGAGAGCGCAGAGGGGACAGTTCACGAGGAGGACTGTTGCAGGGCGACTCTCTGGGGGACAGAGCGTAGGACAGCATTCGTCCACTGCGCTCCTGAAATACCTGTTTCTGTGGACAAAGAGTGAATGTTAACATGCAGCAGAAAAAACATCCATGCATCAGTGAGAAGTCCAATGCCAAAGTTGCTCTTTTTATTTGAAATATCAGACAATGATTGATATTACTTTCTGGTATTTGTACAAGCAAACTACTAATATGCATTTTTTATCATCCACAGATGATGATAACAGTGAATTCCTTTATGAAAGAGTCACTTACCCAAGTCCCATCAGGTCCAAACAGTTCTAGGAAGTTGCCTATAAACTCTCTGGATTTCTCCTCCCACTTCTGAATGAGGTCATGACTCTTCTCCTCCACGCGATAAACAAAGTGTTTGCTCTTCTCCTCGACTGTGCGAACCTTCTCCTTCATACGGTCCACTTGGTTCTGCAGCCGGTACTTCTTCTCCTGAAGGTGAAGAAGCCACCATGCAAGTGTTAAAAATGAACTCTGAATGCAGCAGCCAGCATTATGCCATTATGGTGACATGAGGAATTAATCGTTTGCTTACGTTGATGTAGCTGACATTAAGCTCCTTGGCCGTGTAGCCACGTTGGAGGTTGCGTCTGGCATACACGTCATAGTCTCGGACAATTCTAGTAATTAAGTCAGATGTTGAGATTCCCTCTGTCCGTTGTGTTGGCACAAACATCCCTGGTGCACACATATAATACACACACACTGAATCAGGAAACCATCTGACAAATATTTCGGAGGAGATGCATAATTTTATTTTGTCTTCCTGGTGTCACACCTGCCTCCTTGATGTGTTTATAAATGTCCTCACTTCCCGCTGAGGAGTATGGGATATCATCGTGAGCCACAAAATCGATCTAAGAAACAATCAAAGGACATAGAGGACTTTATGGCAGAGAACACTGTACTGGTAGACAAACAAGTAGTAAAACACTCGTGTGAAAAATAGCAGGTTAGAGTTTTGAAAAATAAACACACTCCAACTAAGAGTCATGTTACCATCAAGAATCCTAACTCAATTGAATCACTTAAAGAGTTATAAGAAATAAAAAGTCCAAGTAAATAGAAAATTTAACAAAATATTAAATGGATTCAAATTAAAAATTTTAAATCTTGAATGCTTCAAGCAAAGTTTAGCACCCAGATAATGTGGACAACCCCACACACACACACACCTTATGTTTCTCTAGGAACTCCGGTGTGAGAGTCCAGGGTGCATCTCTCAAAATCTCGTCCACATAGCGACAGTGTCTCAGAGCCTCATAACGTTCGGTCTCCGTCATGACTGTGAAACCCTTATATTTATGGGTCAGCTCATCACTGCACACTGGTCCAAGCACAGGGGAGGGAAATGCCACAAAACACAGACACACATGCATTTAGGCCCGATAGGAGCGGTTATGGGATATTTTGAGCAGTGAAATTTCAGGGTGTATGTACTGTATGTTTGTGTGTTTTAGCCTCACCTCCTACTATGAGGTAGGTGTTTGGGAAGAGGTTCTTGGCCTGCATGAGAGCACGAGCGTGCCCGGAGTGAAAAAGGTCAAAGATGCCATCTGCATAGACTCTGACTGGCCGGTCCACTGAAAACAAGGTATATAGCATTTAACACTATTATCAAAAACTAACTGCATTGCTATCATAGCCAGCGTAAATGTGCTGAAAAGAGTCTATACCACATAAACCTGGACAGGAATACCAGAATCTCTCTCAAAGTACAAATCAGGATTTTGATTTCTTAAAGATAATTCATTTCACTCCAACACTATTGTTGTCCATGAGTTGGACAATTTAAAAAAAATGTACCAAAATTCATGCAACCTAACCAGAAAAATCATCCTTTTTGCTCCACACATTCTCCTTTCCTGTGAAAACCGAGCACCTACATTATAATGCAATTTAACTGCACAATTTTTGGTTAGAGGTTTTAATATGCTGTGCTATTAGCAGCAGTTAAAGTAGCCTGGTGTCGTGATGCTGATGCTGTGGGACCATCAACATAAGCAGAGGAAGCATTAGTGTAAAAGTTAGTTGTATCAGTAGTAACAGCTGCGGTGACAGTGATGCTGTAGGATTATCTTCAGTAGCCAAAGCAAATAAAGTAACTGTAGTAGTAGAATTAGAGTCAGAGGTAGCAGAGGAAGTGGGAGCTACAGTATGTGCAGTATGTTGTACCTTAGTAGCAGAAAAATTTCAAGTAGTGTTTGCATCAGTGGTAAAATGTACTTATAGTACTGTAGTGGGAGTAGGGGTCGAGGTAATAGCAAAGATACTGCTGGATAATCCATTAAGTACCCCCCCCTCCTTTTTGACAGCCAACACCCTGGCTTTTATATGCAAATTTTCAAATTTTTAAATCAAAATCAGTATATAGAGAGTTCCAAAGTGCCATGTGACATTTTATTGTGCATTTTAAGTTATGTGGTGGCTGTTCTCACAACTGAAGAAATTAAAATCTGCTCACTCTGTCCTGCAGGAAAGGGACCCATTGAATGTTATCTGCAGAGGGAGGTTACACATGTTTGTGTAATGATGCTGGCTGCAGGAGTGGCAACAATAGTGACATAGCAATAGTAAAAGTGGAAGCAGCTTCGGTGGTAGTAGTGCAGCAACAGCTGACCAAGCAGAATTCAAGTGCAGGAACAGTAGTAGAAGTATCATATGTAGTAAGAGGAAGGAAGGATGAGTAATATGATGGAGACAAACATGCCAGCTGGGAAAGCTGGAAGGAGGACCAGCCGGCCGTACCTGGGGTGCCTCTGCGGGCCTGAGCGATGGTGAGTTTCTCATGAGGTGCACGACAATCACAACTGGTCTCCCTGGCAAAGTTGGCAGGTTCTGTCAAAGTCTGATACAGAGAAAGACAAAAGAGTTTGCTCTAAATAATATACAGCACTGAAATCTTATTTTGAGGAATGAATAACCCAAAGAAGACTCATGTCAGGCTGTTGCAAAATCCAAAACACACACAGCTGGAGGCGCACACGTACACACAGCCCTGCAGAGGTACACAACACATCTCCCTTTCCATAGTCATTCCTGTCAGTTCCATTAAGTTATTGACCACAGCCCACGCCTGCCCCATATTGGAACACTGGACTGAGAGACAGACGGAGCTGCACTCAGCGTTATTGATCACTGTGGGTGTGTGAGCTGTGTGTAGCCTATATGTGTGTTAAAACAAGGTCAGTGAGCTAAAATTCAAATGGAAAACAATAAGTTGAAGAGGCGGAGATGTAGGACAGGGAGAACACAGCAATCATTTTCAGAACTGACTGAGATAAAGGAAGACTGAGAGACACTGTGACATGGAATCAGAGCATGACAAGGACAGATAAGAGGTGATACTTGATAGTAGTTGTCGAAGCGACGTCAAGGTTAAAGTGTTGCAGTGTGAGCCTGCCTAAAAATTTGCCTTTGTGTGCCATCTGTTGACTGCAGAGAAAATTTCCCGATTCTGCACAGAGCAGAAATCTGTGGGAGTGTGAGGGGAGGATGAAAAAAATGGAAACAGATTCAGTCTCTGAGGACAAGATTTGCATCTGACGTCAAGGTATCCTTTAGGAACAAGACTAGAGTCTGGCATGACATGTTCCACCGACACAGATAGGAACAGACCTTAGAGAACAGTGCAGGTTTACAGAATGAGAGTCAACTGGTGACCTTTTTGAAGAAAATGAAGTATTAACCACATTTTAAGAAAGGGATTTCACTAAACATGTGTTTGATACCATCTTTTTTATTTCACAGACCTCTAAAATGCAGATATTTTGGTTTTATTTGCACAGGGTTTTAAGATATTTAAGATTTTTTCAACATAATTCAATACAGCTGAGGGAAATCAAATCTGTGGTTCTCACAATATTGAAAAATGACAGCAGCAAACAGTGTGATCCCATTAATCTGGAGACTACACGGACCTCACTCTCAGCAATCTTTCATGGGTTTTTTTTCCTTTGGAGAAGGTCATCTTAATAAAGGTTTCAAATTACTCTGAGATGTAAAGTGGTTTTCCAGAAATTATTTCCATTGCACTTAATTACCGTTAACCTTTCCAATGTGGAAACAAATCTGCCAGCATGCTGAGGACAGCTCTTGTGTTATCCATCTCCGCATCAACAGGCAACAGCATCAGCTACAAGCATGTGACTTCTTCAGAGTCATTAAGTATTGACATGCCAGGATTAATTTTGCATACATAGTATGAGAGCTCTAATAAGCAAACATAGAAATCTGGGAGGTGCTGTACATCTTATTAACTGTCATGTTGTGTTTGAGATCCTGAGGACAACAAGGCATCTTTAGCAGCAAAGAAAACACAAAATGTACAAAATGTACATTGTTTTGGTACCAAGATGCTGCATGACTGCTCTTACACATGATTTTGATGTGATGTCATGTTGCAGAAGGTCAGACTCCAGCTGGGAAATAAGGTTACGTACAACAAACCTGTATCTGCTCTCTATCTGTGTCGGTTGATAAGGCAGCCCAAGCATAAGTCACATAATTATATCTGTCTGACTTTGAATCATTTCTTTGGTAAACAAAATGTATATTTATATTTGTACATATAAGACATATTTTCCTAGTTGAAGAAATAAAAATGCTCAAGCCTCATTTGTGATAAAGGGACAGTTCATCACATATTTTTTTTCTACATGTTGACCTTTGATAATGTCAAAAAAAAGGGAACACGGTGTTTTTTATTAATACTAATATTAACATGCCAGGATTAACTTTGCATACATACATACATGCATACACATATAACAACGGGATGTGTGAAAGCTCAAACAATGAGGAACACAAGATGTCAACAATACACAAGAATTCGAAAAATTTTAAAAATCCGACACTATCAGGCTACATGAAATTAGATGCCTTAGATACAGACTGAGCTATATCGGCTAATAGCTCAGTCTATAAAAGATTGAATCATACACTTAAAAAGAGCTCTTAGGCTGCACTCCTCCCTGCACTAAAACACACATACCCAATGCCATACCCAGTGTTTCAAGGTGTGTTATGGTCAGCTGTAGTTGTTGAACTGCCATTTTATTTAAACTGCATTATAGGATTTGCTGCAAAATGAGAGATGATGATGGCAATTTGGAGGTCTGGAAAACAGGCTATTGAATGTGAAGAGGATTTTAATGATCTTGCATGCATCTGTCTGCCATATGTTACAGTTAATATCAGGGCAGGCGATGCACAAGCAGGAGCTGCAAGAGCAAGAGGAAAGACTCCATTAATTTTTTAACAATACCATAGGAGGTTAATTTTATAGTAAACATGTCCCATCTGCTTGCACATCCTTTCCATAAGTTGCCTTACATAACTATCCGGTCTGTATACTTCAGAGAGTTTAATACCTCCAGAGCTACAGCAAAAAAAATTAAAAAAAATTTTAAAAAAGCAGCAAAGAGGCTGAGGGAGCATCCTCATCCTCATCATCACCCATGATTCCTTGATTCCTTAGGTACGATGAGAGCAAAGCTTGGCTTCCAAACACTTGAGCACAGGGCAGATGGTGAAGCTGAACTGACCGGGGGCACACGGGCCTATCAGGATGAGCGGGCACTAAAGCTCTCTCTGGCACGGGCAAAGAACATCTGGCCTAAGAAGGATTAAAGCCGAAAAAAGAGAAGCACGGGGACAGGAGAGGGCACGTGAAAACAACAGCAGCAAAGCCGAGGCGAGACGAGACGAGACGAGACGAGGAGGCAACGGGGGACCGTTTGGAGGAGACAGACATGAATGCCAGGATGAGGGATGAGGAATTAAAGCAAAGAGAGGGAGAGACAGGGGGCTCTGTGTCCTCACTGCCGCAGTGTCCCCTCAGCAGGACCTTTAGGCCAAGATGTCCACTGTGTTAACCCCCTCCTTAAATCAAACGTGTCCACTCAGCAGTCTGAGCATCACCCACAGCCTCGTGCTATAGGGGATCTGTTTCGTAACAGAGGAGAAGGCAGGACCCTTTATCTTCCTCCTTCCCCCATGTCTCCCCCGCACACACACACACACACACACACAGCAAGAAACGAAACACAAGAACACACACTTTAAAATGCCCTACCGTCCGGGGATGGGGGCAGGTGTGTTCAAGCTCCTCCATGTTACCCAAAGACTCATGGGATGTGGCTGTGGTCCCTCTGTTATGTGACTCAGCATCAGTGAGACGATGCCTCACTCCTCACCACTCAGTCTCTTTCTCCTTCCTCTGTTTCCCCCCGCCCACTCTCTACTCGGTCTCTCCGTCTGTCCTCCCTTCTCCTCCTCCTCTCCAAACGCTTGCTGCAGAGAGGAGGAGGAGGTGAGGAGGTCTCACTCTGCAGCTAGATCCGAGCACCAAAAAAAGAGATAAACTGCCCTCGTAATTTGATGTTGTTGTCGTTAGAGTCAGCCATACATCATCTATGTGCAACTGTGGGGACATGATCACTTCTCCATTTAAGAAAAAAAAAAGAAAATGCTGTTTATCTCTGCAGGATTATCCCGTCACCATCCTATCAGGCTTTTGTGAGCTGTGAGTAAGTCATTGTACAATAAACGATCTTTTCTCGCAGAGCTGGTGAGCTCTCGCCATGGCGACGGAAAGAGGAGAGAGTTTCAGGAAAACGACCAATCAGAGAGAAGATACAGCAGTCAAGCAGTCAGAGCAGTGGGGATTGGTGGAGTGGTCCATAGCACCATCAGTGAGATGATACTGAGTATCACTACGTTGGTTTACAATTGAAAGTCATTAGTAACATATGGTGATACCATTATGTAACTTTTCGACAGTCTGTAATATTCATGGAATATTAAATTATGTAGATGGGGGTTACAAAAGTTTCAGCGCCTTGCATATGGGAAAACAGTGGTAAACTCAGTAGTTATACTATTAGGGAATTGTGAGGCTATTTAGGCTGCGTTGTATGTTGATGTCTCTGGTTTTATCCTGTTGAAGATTCAAAGCCAGAATCAGCGAAAATCACTCACATCTATGTGTAATTGGATCAACCTGTCGGACTATCGCACGAGAGTGAAGGTTGCTTCCTATTGGGCACAAAAAAATAAATCAGGTGTGAGCTATGCTTCAAACCACATAGATTACTCCAATATTTTTCTGTTCCCAGAAAAGCATAATAGGCAAACTTTCCTTTGAAGATCATTAAAACGCAACGACTAAAGCGGAGAAACTGTAAATGTTAGTGAAAACACAGCTAGGTCATAAATGTTTTGAGGTGGGATGCGTGCGTACCTTCAGTGGTCCCCTTCTGCAACAAAGAGGCGCAACAGCTGCGCAACAGGAGTGCGCTCTGGCGCGTCGCTGTTTCACCATGGCTTCCAGATCCAAACAATTATCTGAAGTAAGATGTGTGTTTCGCTCGCTTATCCGTTTGCTTGTCTGTTTATTCTGAGGCAGCAGTCGTCTCTTTTGGCTCCAGCACAGCGGGGGCAAGTGCAGCAGAGCGACGACAGTCCGTCTGTCCTGAGGGCAGATCAGCTGTTCACCGCTGATGAGCTGCGACAACTGTGGTCCACGGTCCATTTAGCAGACCTTACAGTAGACCATATTGCCATTGGCTTTCTTTTCATGAACCTTCTCCCTATTGTACAACTATTGAACTTGTTGTCTGACTTGAAAATTGTGAACAATATGTCTCATGTAGAATAAAACTGATAAAACGCTGTCGCAGCATAATTTCAAGAAAAACAAACATCAGTCGACATCAAAACAAAACATACTGTAGATGAATATGCCGATTGTTATTTGACACACGTGCAAGTGCTGAAGTTACCATATGTTAATGTTGTCATAAAAGCGCAATTATGTTGCCTATAGCAGCACGTTAACATTTGCACAGTAATTTACGGTACAGTGTAAAAGCCTCAACAAGCTCTGGGGATTAAGGACAAACCACGCTTTGTGTTTTTCATTGTTGGACGCACTGTAGTGTCTCTGTGGCCCCAATCTGGGACAGGAACCCATTGTGCCCTCCACAGTCCCGCCTGGTCACCATGGGGACGGGCCTCACATTGATATACATGCAATAACACCGAGTCTTAAAAGGAGAGATACATTCAGTATAATCGTTTATCATTTAAGTTGAAATGTTGTTTCATATAAAATATACACACCACCATATCTCAAAAGTCAGTTTATAATTAACCTTGAAAATCCCGGTAAAAGTATAGCTTCATTTCGGCCTTATCAAAACATTCTAGGAAAAAAAAAATTTTAAACAACTTTTTTGTGCCATTCAAAACAAACACTTTTTGTATCAAGAATAAAAAATAGTTCAATAACTTTGCTATTTACGGGGAAATAACATTTGCAATGAAGAGAAACCCTGAGGAATTTAAAAGTTGTGATCACTAAGAAATGTTTCCTTTAAGGGTCAACACAAGAACGGTATTGCTTTTGACGTAAAGAACATACAGAAAAATTGTGCTAAAGGGATATTTGTATATTCTAATGTATCCGTCTTCAGTTGATCTGTATTTTATAGTACGCATGTAATATTATTTCTTTTGATAGTACGTTCTATGTCTAATGTCTACGAAAAACCAAATAAATACAGTGTTTTTAAAATCCAATATGCTATTTAATTGGTAATCTATTTTCGTGGTTATTTTTATGTTGGAGAACTATATTGTAGTATTTTTAGTTTATGCGCTCGAGCTTGTAAGCAACACAGTTACATTAAACAACACTGCCACCGTATGGACAAGAGCGGGAAAAGCTCTTGATTTGTTGACTGACAGCGCTGTGATGTCACTTCCTACATATGACTTTCCCCGGGAAGACGATTTGGCGCGGAGTGTTCTGTTTTTGTGTACCTGCTGCCGCCGCTGCTTTGAGCAGTTGTCAGAAAGCAACATTTAATAATAAAAAGTCCAAGTTATGGCTCCGGTTTCAAACCCAGAGAAAGACATGGACGGTCCGGACGGCGGTGAGTGTTTGTTTTTCACGTTTGTTACAGTTTAGAGGACTTGCAGCGAAATGAGGACGTTAGCTAACATGTAAGCTAGCATATAGTGTCAGTCTCCAGCAAGTGACGCGCTTTGGTCATTGATTCTGTATATGCATTAAAATAACTAGCTATGCTCAACTTTTGCAATACCAGTCCAGTGTCGCTAAGACAGTCATACAAAACGCAACATAATGTTTGCTCAGTATAATGCGCTGCTCTTCTTGTTATCCTATTCATCTCCACCGCTGCTTTTTTGCTCGGTCTGTGAGTTAAGTCTTGGTACAGGAATGGTATGCTAACCATAACAAAGGGCCACAGTGTAACCTGGTCTCGTTGTGTTTTTAAGCAGCAGTTTGCACAATATGTGCTGAACTCCTGGGCTCCTCAGATTATATTCCGCAAGAGTGACATTGGTTGTGTATTTTTTGAGATAAACGACTGCTTATCACATTGTCATGTGGCAAACTGCTGCTGCATTGTCATTTCGATGTTTGCGTTTCCTCAGAGGATGGAGGTGATGCCAGTGGGCTGGCAAAGTCTCGCTCCAGACGGGAGAAGAGGGAGAAAGTTGGCAGGAAGTCTGCACTAGAGCAGCTCAGGAAGGCCAAGATGGGAGAGAAGATCAAATATGAGGTGAGAAAGTGAAGTGATGTGCTAAACATTGGGCCCAAGTTTTTTTAAATACACATTTGAACAGGGGAGGATAATGTTTCTTTTTAGAGTAAAACATATTTTACAATTGTCATCAACATTTGTCACTGTTTTGGGGCATTTTACAACAGGTAGGCAAACAGTGAATTGACAAAAATAGCATTCTTATTTGAATTAAGTGTGTTGATTTGTAAGAGGAAAAAGTAAAAAATAAGTAAATCATGTAAAATTTATTGTAGTGTTATCCAACAGTTAATCATCTAATTATCATTCAGTAATGCTACTTTTATAGCTTAAGTTCAACCAGTGTTCATGTTTTCAAGGTGGAGGAGTTAACAAGTGTGTATGAGGAAGTGGATGAGCAGCAATACTCAAAAATGGTACGAGAAAGACAAGAAGATGACTGGATTATTGATGATGGTGAGTCTCAGTCATCTGTATCCACTGTGGAAAATAAACATACTGTTGAAGTCTGATGTGAAAGTTCATCCTCTTTTCTCTCAGATGGGACTGGATATGTGGAGGATGGAAGAGAAATCTTTGATGACGATTTAGACGATGATGTAGTCGAAAAAAATCATGGTAATCACTCAAACAGTATTACATTACACAACACTTCAATGTTTTGTTTGCATGACGGTGGGGGAAATAAACAATAAATGGTTTGTTTACAGGAAAATCAGGGGGTGCCAAAGGAGCAGAATCCAAGAAAAATGTGAAGAAGTCTGTTGTTGCCAAGCCCAACACGATTAAGAGCCTCTTCATGAACAGTAATGTCAAAAGACCTGCTGAGGTGTGTTTCTGCTGGCATAATGGACTTGTTTGGGTTTTTGTTTTTATTACAAATCCGCTCTGCAAATCTTTTCTTGAAATGCTCTATGTTGTTTTGTGCTCTGGCTTGATTTTGAGTGTAACTTTGTCTCTTACAGAAAGACGTGGACTTGTCCAAAGATGACCTGTTAGGAGACATCTTACAGGACCTGCACTCTGAGGTTGGTGCCACATCTTTTAGATTATGCAGAACTATGAATACAAGCAAAGCAACACTAGTTGGATGTTTTCCATATTGAAATAAATGGTGCCTGCACATTGATGTTAATATTGAATTTTTCTCTTCTGTATAATGGAGTTGTGTTGTATAAAGGGATGAATGAAGGTTTTTCTGCAGGAATCAAACTTGTAACCTTATAGTTATTTCAGGGTCTTCTCTTCTTTAGAATCAATTCTCCTTTTCTTTATTGTCCACATCTAATCTGATACAAAAAAATATTTGCCTCCATAATATCTCTTTTCCCAGAAATCGCCTCTTCTCACTCCTCCTCCAGTTGTCACTCTGAAGAAAAAGAAGTCTGTTGGATCTCCAATGAATCCCTTTTCTATCAAACCTCAGATGCCAAAGGTATCTTTAAATTACCCATTTTTTTTCTGT
>JAQNCA010000015.1:11070422-11087465 GCA_029783725.1 Acanthurus tractus
AACAATTAAGTCCATAGATTTACAGATCAACCCCAAAGCCCAGACACAGAAATGTAAAGAGTCTCATCATCCTGGTCATCAAAGAATTCCAGCTCACTTCCATCCCTTGTATCCATGGTAACAGGAAGATGAACTGGAGGAGATTCCCGAGATTCCAGATTCCAGTCTGGAAATGGGAATCCTACCTAAAGAAATCAGGAAGCTGGTCGAGCGGCGTAAACAGGTCAAACAGCTGATGAAACAGCAAGACATCAACCCAGACCTCTACCTGCAGGTGCATACACACACACACACACACACTCTGAAAGTTCATACACCCCTGCACATACATACTGTATAGTGTTTACAAGGTTGTTTTTTAACTGCAGTATACTATACTCTCCAACTGAATAGAAGGGGAAACACTAGTCAGCCAGTTTTTTTATTTAGATAAATGCTTGAATAAGGAAAACAGCAGCAACCTTTTCTTAGAATAAGTCTTGAAGTTTGATCTCAGTTAAAAATGGATTCATATGCTCATGATGATTGGCATCTCAATAATAACCTCCTGTTTTCAACTATTTGTATTTATTTTTGAAGACAACCTCTAACCTATCAAGTCTGTGTGAGCTAACCTGAGTCTGTGTGTTCTTTAGTATGACATCCGTCAGAAGGCCTTGAAGCTAACTGCAAACAGCATGTATGGCTGCCTGGGATTCAGCTACAGCCGTTTCTACGCCAAGCCGCTCGCTGCCCTGGTCACACACAAAGGGAGAGAGGTGAGTAAAACCTGCGTTTTTAACATAAACCTTCCTGTTCTGGTTTAAAACAAATTCACTTCCATATTCATCCACAAGAGGGCACTGCTATACCATTTTCCAACCATGTACCACTCCTTCTACTGTTCCTTTTCTTTCTGACTTTTCCTCAACTTCTGTTTTTTTCCTGTCTCACAGTTGTCATGCCTCTTATCAAAAACTCTTTCTCCCTCACCTCATGCCCTCTTCCTGCTCTAAATGTTATTATTCCTGCAAGAGACCTGTCATAGTGTGTGATATCAATAGCTCCATGAAAGTATTTTCCAGTCTTAAAATGCCACAGGAGCACACATGAAACTCACACGCTGTCCACGCAAAGACCGATTGTGTACGCTCTCAACGCACAAATGAAATAACAAGGGCATGTGTCCTGCCTGACATAAACAGCTAAATCTGGTTTTGTAACTGAACACCACACACACACACACACACACACACACACACATGCTCTCTCTCTCCCACCATGTCATTGGTGGTACTCATGTTCATTTAATGAGCTCTAACAGTACACATCCTAAGCAGAGGCGTCGAGCTTTGCCTCAGGGGAGTCCTTCATTAAGATCCCCTTACGCACTCATTGTGCTCTCTAATAGAGGGCAGGGCATTAACACTGAGCGTGTGTGTGTGTGTGTGTGTGTGTGTGTGTGTGTGTTTTTAGTCAGTTCGTTTGTCCCTCCAGACATGCTCGGTGTTCGCTGACACAGCTACATTGTAAAAGGTTCACGTTGAGTTGCTGGACAGGTGGAGCGTCCCTCCTTGCAGACTTGTTGCTTGTATCTTTATCCACAGTCAGAGGTGGATGGTCCGATTATGGTTTTGATCTGTTTTGGTTTTATTTCAAATGCAACATATCTACTGCTTGTAACAGTGACATTGCTGCACTTTTCAAGTTGTGTGCAAGAGAGTATTAAATACGGCTAATTGAACTCTGTATTCTCAACTGTTTAGGAGCTTAAAACAATTAATTTAGTACTTGTCACTGCATCAGTCCCACATCACCCGTCTGAGGACTCACCTATCATGTAACAAGTTAGCATTTTGCTGTTTTAGCTGTCACTTTTTAACCCTCAGCAATTATACTACGACTTGTTTTTCTCTTGCAGCATAATCCAGCTGTTTTGGAGCAGTTTGAGTTCAAATATTTACCATAGTCGACCCCACTGTTTTCTCACTAGGATTAGTTACACATGACGTACATGTAGCTTAAATTATTCTGCAACACAGCTCGAGGGTGCACAATACGAGAAGATTGTTGTTGTTGTTGAGGAAAATTGAGGAGGTAATAAAACAGATATTTTTATTCAGATTTAACAGTTGTTAAACAAATGAAGTGTGCTGCACAAGTTCTCTGTCTCAGTTTATTTCATGCTGATTTGAATATATTGAAACTCACTAATGACATTAATTGACATTTTGTTTGTATGCCACATTAGAGTTCAACAGTAAAAAAAAAAGAAATATAAATACAGAAAGAAAATACAGTAAAATATTCAGAGACCGTCTTTTTTGTAGAAAATTGCATTGCATGAATTACACACAGAAAATCTTAATACTGACGTCCTCAGGTCTTGTCAGCTGCTGTCTCAAGCAGAGAAGGTTGAGAGAATGTGCCCGTGGTATCTGATCCATATTCGGTTATGTTCAGTGTAATACAAGCAATAATTTTTTGCTTCTGTTTGTATAGGAGCTTTTGCCAGGAAAAAAGCAGTTATTGTGTTGTGATATGTTCAGATTTTTTTATATTGAAATGTTTTTCAAATCTTTTAATCATCTTAAAGCTGTTGATAGCCCACTTCGCCTCCAGCGTTTTCTCAGCCTTCTGAAGTTACCCATCGTGCTGAAGGGACCGTAAACAAGTTTGATTGTATTTAATTAGGACTTAGCTGCCTTAGTACATTTCATACAGTGAGGAGTGATATGACTGGTTGCAGAGACGTTTGCGAAAAGGTCATGAGTCAGATATGAACCTACAATGTGCTGAGTACACAAAATAGATCCCAACTCGCTGAGGTAGCAGGAGACTCCCCTTTGACTCAATCCTAGTGTTTTGTTTACTTTGTATCCATGATCCGAGCCCCACATCTATTTATATGGCAGATTGTGTGTTTGGGAAAAGCTCAGCATCAACACAACCGGGGAGTCCCACTGTGAATATGATACGCTAAATAATGTTGTTGATTGAAATTTATTACTGTGTGGAATCTATATTTGGATGTTTAATTATTGGATATTCTGTTTTCAACAAATTCAGTTACCCGCTGTGTTTTAAAACCATATTTACAAATGTTTTACATCACATAGAGTTATATTAGTTACTGATGTGAAATATTCACTGTTTACCATCAGTTATTTTGGTCCAAGTGGCAACTCCTGGGACTGAAAATGGAGCCAATAAAAGTGCCAAAGACCGCAGTTCTGCGAATGGTCACTTGTGGCTAGCTCCGAAAATGAGTCAGACTTCATTGAGCCCCACTTAAAACGAAAAAAATTGCATTTTAAATTTAAATTATGCAATGCAATGGCTTATGAAAAAAAGCAAAGCAATGTTGATCTCTATGACTGTTTCCTAATTCACAACACCTATAAAAAAGTTACATTTTTATGTAACTTACTCGTTTGAAGTATATTTAGGCCTGAGGTTTTGCATTATTAAGAACGTGGCGGCTCTGAGTGAAAGCAGCCAGTAGTTGCTGGCTTCATGTCACAATGTCACTGGCAGCAATATGTTGACTCCTCTGCTCCACTGGTTAACCAAATCTTCACCTCTGGCTCCAAAAAACAAATTTATAATTCCAAACTCACACCTTCAGAATGATACTTAACAAACCGATGGGTGATATCATGTTGGGTCCATCCACTCTGTACAAGGCTGCCTGTGTTATATTTTGTTAGCTGGATTAACAATATCAAAGTAAAGCCAGCTTCTGTTAAACTAAGCCGTGTTCTCAGTTTACAGGTCATCACACCTTCTGGCGCTTTGATTCAGGCAAACAGTTGACAAATTGATGCATTTTTATTGAATTTGCACCGAGCGCCAAAGTTAAACAACCTAAGCCAAGTAGTTCTTGGTAGTTTCCGACTGCAGTGAGCCAAAAAGGGCCAGCTGGCATTTATGGCAGGGTTAGTAGTGTATTTGTGGGTATTGCCGTTTGCACCCCCGCCCCCATTTTAATCGTCACATTTGCACTCTACTTTCATATCATGATTTAGGAGGCTTTTTATTTTTGTAATTTCAACACGCACATCAACCGCCACTCTGTCCGCAGTGTAAATCCAACCCCCCCGCCCCTCAGCATGCTCCCTTCATCCGTTTGGATGAGTGAATGTGCATGTGTTCTGTGTATTTATTGATTGGCTTTGCTCTCATCTTTCTCTCGCTCTCGTTTTAAATTGAGGACTAAACCCCCCTTGTGGCAGGACAGGTCAGGCTGGGGGGGGCCACAGTGGTTTCTCGGCCCAGCGGGATGGCTCAGATGAAAGGGGGGGGACTGACAGACCCTTGGCGGTGGCTCTTCTGATCAGGCTTGCCAAGTTAAGAGGGGAAAGCCTCCACTTAGCTCCCCTTCTCACCCTTGTGTGTGTTTCTCGAGCATGTCTTAAATTTATCTGTGTGTCGTGTTGTGTTGTTTTACATGTGTCTATGTCCGTGTGTGTGTGTGTGAGTGCACAAGTGCTTCTGGCCGAACTCTGCCCTTTGTCGGGGGACCATTTGTTGTGGCCCTGCTCTGTCCTGGTATGTGTGGGTATTAAAGGGGGGGATGATGGGTATTAAGAGGAAGGTGAAGGTTTAGGATTACACAGCCATAGATTGATGTCCCCCTCAACCCCACAGCGTTATTTTGGGTTCTTTTGTATGTTCGCCAGAGAACAGTTGGGTGCAGAGAAACAGATATTCGAAACTCAGACAACTTACACGCATGTGGGTATAATGGGCTGATAAATGCATTCGTCATGCCAGGAAGACTTTTATTGTCCACCGACCACTGACTGATGGATCCCTGACTTCAGCTGACAAATAGAGAGAATTAAACGAAGGAGAAAAGAGAATCTTCTGCAGATGCTTTTGGAGATCAAAGATCAGTTTCAGAAAATACTGCTTAACATTTTGGACGATGCTGTGTCAATTTCATATGCTGGTGTTAATGTTGCCAGTTACTGCAAAAGAGAAGTGTCAGTTTACAATTAAGAGCATGACAAAAAGCTGCTGTGCCTGAATTGTAGTTCATCTTTTTCCGTGGTGTCAACAGAGGCCATTGTAAGCTGCTGATTGTTGTGGAACGCAGATTGGTTTGACCTTTTGGCCCTTTTGCCAGCAAATCTGACAACCATTAGCAGGTGTGTGTGTTTGTGTCTCAGGATGCAGGATGACTCCTGAGAGCCATTCTACTGTAATTGAGTCTCTGTCCTTGTGTTTAAAAACAGCCTGACAGGAGTTCGTAGTTGACATTATTGGATGGCATGCAGAGTGAAGGATAGAAGCGGGCTTGGGTGACAGAGCCGAGGGTGTGGAGAGGTCAAAGTTTGGTTTAGGTTAAACCCTCTGTGTGCACTTGTGTGCAAAGGTGCATGTGCTTGTAATGAAGTCTAAATAAATATTGTTGCCCGCGCTGTCCGTCATGCTTGTTCTGTATCATTCCTCTCATCTCAAGAATCACAAAGCTTTTACCAGAATTTAACGCAGGAACACCTAAACAAGCCCGTCTTGTCTCATCGGTGTGTCTGTCAGGCTGCACTGAGATGATGTGCCAGTAAATATTGTTTCCCAATTCCTCTCATTCAAGGTCTCAATTGCTGTTGCTGCTGTCTCAAAATCACAGTGGTCATTTTTATATTTCCTGGAATGAGACATAAGAATACATAAGCCTGCCTCGGCTGATGTGTGTGTCAGTGTGTGACAGCCCACGTATGTGAGCACGCTGCCTGGGGAAATGAGGGCTGCATGTTTCCATGGTCCTGTAGTCCTCTTAAAGAGCTGGCTTTACTCCTGATAGGAGTGGACTTAACAAATAGTCACATGGGAGCAGCGCTGCTATTTTGGCTGCATTAGCTTGTCTGTGAGGGATGACAGTGAACAGGTTTTGGAATCTAAACTGCGACTTTAGAAACACCTACTAATGAGGCCATGTGAGACTGGGCTAATGTAGGGGATTATAATTTATTAAGGATTGATCTGACGTATTGGGGCTAGTGAAAGAGTTGTAAATGAGAGGATAATTAGAACATGGTTTAGGGTGACTTGGCAAGTAGGTGATACATATGTTCAGTTCTATTAAAACCCTAAAAACATTTTGGCCTAATGAACTCGATCCCTTTAATCTAAATTAGCACATAGGGACGGTATAGATGGCATGTAGCTGCTCATATGAGCTGCAAAATAATTTGACCTCTCATTTGAAGAGCTTCAAGCAAATGTTAACTTAATACTGTTTTTTAAAGTCACTGTATTAATTGCTGATTGTTAAAGAACAGACAGTCCAAACCTTTGGAGTTACTTGTATCAGCCAGACAGAAGGGATGAGTGGTTGGTGACTCGTCTCATAAATGGCTGGTCAATATTCTGTGAGATGTATTATATTCACATTTATTTACATACATAGTATTTGAAATTGGTGTTTTTATTTACCTTAAATGTGTTTAGTCTTTCTAACTACAAGTCCAGTTAGAGCTCTGATCCTGTGAGAGTTAATAATGAAAGTTAGAGCTGTTTTAATTAGCGACCAGTGTTTTCTGTGGTGCTGAAAACACAGTCAGAATCATGGAATTTTTATTTAAAAAAAAAAACAAAAACAGAATCACATGTAAAATATGGTACGTTGTCAAACTTTGGATGCATTTGATGAAAATTGGGGTTTTCAGAGCTGCAGATTCAGATTTTAATTCTCTGTGGGGTCATCATTGTGACCGCTTTCTCATAATTTTAAAAAAGTGAATATAATATTTCATATAAATGTAGCCTAAATAGCTTTAGAGTTTAGCTTTAAGTTTCTAGAAAGTAGACCTTCCTCAGTTTATGAGATTGATGCTAATGTGTAACGACAAATGGTCGTTATACCTTCCTGCTATCCCAAACATTACGTTTTAACGAGCCCTTTTGACTAGCCACGCGTTCACGAGGTATTTGCCTCACAGCATTTTAAGAATTCATTGGTGCCTACTTTGACTGTGCCAGGGGTGAAGTGACACATCAGGATGTGTCCTTTCCAGCTATTAAAGCTCCATATTTTTAATTGACCAGACAGCAGGAGGATTGTTGTCATTGTTGAGTTATTTTCGATGAACACCGGCGTGTGTGATCTCAGCCGGTTGTATTAAATCAGACACAGCTTTACAACAGATTGACCCTCCCAGCAGCAGACATGAGAACACAGCTATGGCATTTGCCAGGACAGGTGTGTATGAGTATTTGTGTGTGGGTGCGAGTGTCTTTGCAGTCATGCATTCTTACATGCAAGTGAAATCATTTTGGTGAAAGAGGGATTTTCATTCTCGGTGCATGCAGCTTTGTGCATATGTGCATATGAGGGCTCGCAATAGCAGAAGCTATAAATCTTTTATGCATCTTTGTGGGCCGATTGTGTCAGTGGAAAAGGTGGGGCCTGTCTGTGTGTGTGTGTGTGTACTTGCACGCATACTCGCCTTATATGTGTGTATGTTGTGCGTACAAGCCCCCCCGCTCTTCAGCAGCTCTGACAGTGGTGTGTTCCTCCACAGGTGCTATTTCAGTCGGGCGACTGTCATCCCAAAATGCTTTTCCGCTGAGTGCTTTTCAAAACAATCGTCACTGGTGCCCCAGGCTCTTTTTTACAAGGGTCCTCTGCCTCACCGGGGTTTAACGTGCTGCCTCTGATCCGCTGATCAGTGAAGGGGTGTTTAGTGTATGTGGATGTGTGGGTGGAGGGATTCAGAATGCAGAGTTGAAGGTGGGACTTGGATCCCCTTTAGCAACTTGCCCATATATCTACTTATCATTCTGTCTCAAAGGCAGCAATGAGGATAATATTATCTGTAAACCTTTTGAATCTCAACCAATGAAGGCCAGTTCATTTATTCATTGGTAAAAGACAAAAGATATTTTGATGAGGAGGTTGAAAAATAAAGAATACATGAGAGTGACATGATAACAAGACACTTAAATCCCTAAAAGAAAAGGCCAACAGATAACTGAACAACAGCTGGGGAAAAGGCGGATATCACAGCAAGGCTGAACCACTCATCAATTAGCCTGAAAGGGTGCAATAATGAACAGTTAATGGGTACAGCTCATGCACCGACACACAGGTGCACGCGAAAAGACACGAGACATAGTTAAAAGCTTTGAATTAAAAGGACTTATAAGCTGTGGGCAAGTGCAGATTTTACAGTGAGATGGGAGGACTTGGTGTGAAAAAAGTTTCTGAATACCAAATTTCTCATTGATATTAAGTTTTCTATCTTCATTTCTGTTCTGAGAAACTTGATTAAAAGTTGGTCAGCTGCCGTAGTGAGCTGGACAACTTGTTTTTCATCATGGACCTGTGCCCCTGCAGTTGTCTCCCTTGGTCATTTCATGGCAGCTTTGAGTGTTGCAGACTACGGTAGCACCACTTAACCCAACTACATCTTTTAGCAACATTGGCAGGGTCAGGTGCCCTGAAGTCTGCGGCCTCAAGTCTCAAGGCAGATTGTTGGGTACATTATGTTTTAAAAATTGGGGAGTATGAAGGGAAAATGTCACCTGTTGAGAAACTGTTGGAACACTAGAACTCTCCACAGCAGTCGCATGCACAATTGTCCAAAACTGGTGGGTCTGAAAAAGTTACAGACTGCAGGGTTTTAAAGCTGCCACCTGCAAGTTGCAAGTTTAAATCAGACTTGTTTGTAAATCGTCAAGCTGTAAAAGCAATGCAGATGGACCACATGATTCCTTATAATCATCAATGTGGTTTCAGCATGATGTCAAACTGCAGTCAAATCCATCTTGTGGTCGTGACACCGTCAAACAAGCGATCTTTTGGGCAATGTTTGATTTCCCTTCATGGGTCAGTGATGCAAGATGTCAGACCACGTGATGTCACGCTTACAGCTCGCAGTTTGTTTGTCAGAAGTCAGTGTGAACATCAAAAGAAATAATCAACCAGATCAACAGAAATAACAGCAAACTAATTGTCACTTCATGCTGCTTCCTCAGTAGGATGCATTTTTACGATATATACATGCATACAATGAATGAGAACTAATACCTAAGCCCACACCTTGTGTCCCGAAAAGGAAGGATAAGCTGAGATACAAGTATAGAAAAATATTTTCTACCCATGTCCTGATCCTGATCCCTCACTCTGTGGGAGCGCTTGTCACTGAGCTGCTCAATTAGTGTCCAGTCTAATTACACTGTATTAAGACCAAGGAGCAGAGAAGTGAAAGAGGCAGCAACACAAGATAATTGAGTGATGTACTACAGAGTGAGAAAAAAAAAAGGAAATGGTTACTGGAAGATTTTTTAACTGATTTTATAAAATAAGTGAGCAGATAATAGAGTAAGATATTGACCTCGACTCAAACTGTTATCAAACTAATAAAGTTGGACTTGAGAATATTATTTTAACCCAGTTAAAACAACCCAGCCTGCCTTCCTTCTTAGTATCATGCCACATGCCAGCAGTGGCTGTATGACCCACAGTTGAAGAGCTACTTGTCTAACCATACCTCACAAGAATGGAGAAACATCAGATCCTGACAACTTGAAGGTGTGCAAGAACTGGATCTGTCATCTGGGCTGTCAAATGTCATTTTAAGGCCTGATTATATATCCCCAATGGACCCTGGCATGGACAGTTGTGAAAGCGGTGGATGCGCAGTTTTGTTTATGCTACTTTCTTGAGTGCTTGGAGGAAGTATTCAACACATGCACAATGGATCGGCATCTATAGGGTGTGCATGCAGTGTCTGCACAGGGTCTGCAAGAACGCACTCTGATGACCATCATTTACACCTTACGGCCCCAGCGGACCCTCACTTGCTGACGCAGGAAGCTCAGTTTTGGCTTAATAGTCCAGAGTGACTTTTGTTGAATGTCTTCCGCCACTTCAGAACCCAGAAATATCCTTTATGTTATTGTAGACGTGGTGAATCAAGACTGTTGACTCTCAAAAAGCTAGAGTCTGTAGAATTTTCTGAATTTTTTTCTAAAAGTTATTTGCAAAAATGTTAACTAGATTATCAAAGAGTTTATACATTTTTTTTTCTGATGTAATTAGTTAGTAGTTGCTGCTATGCATTATCCCCTTTTGAATTATCAGGTCAATTTGAGAAACACAGTTGTATTAATGGAATCAATGACACATTCTGGTGGTAACGTTCTGTAATGCGACTCCAGTTGAAGCTTTTTTAGTTGTTTCCCCCAGTATGAGTGGCATGCACAGTGGTGACTAGTGCAGTCATCAGAGGCAAGAAGTGCACACTCTTCTTACCCCCTGGGGCAATGTGTTTGCATTGGTCCATGTAGAATGTGTGTGTCGGCATGTGTTTAAAGATGAGCACTCAAACACACACATTGCACCATGGTCAAACGACTTGTCTTTCACACGGTCCATTCCATGAAGCAGTCTGTCCTGCTGGAAGTGACAGCATATGGAAAACCCGTCTAAATGAGTCCACATCAATTACATCAACACGTTCTCACCTCGCTCGCCCTCCCCCCCCCCTTAACTCACTTTGCTGTTGCTGTGTCCCTGTCTTCCTCCCATCACTCTGTTCATCACTTCTCTGCCCTTTCCTTCTGTCTATTCTTTGATCATTCCATTCGCTGTTTCTGCCTCTCACCTTTTCCAGCGCTTCGCTTTTGCCAGTTTATCAGACAGCCCACAGTTTATATTATAGGACAGGTTTTAATGAATAGAGTTTTGATATAGTAGCTAGTATAAGAGAAGGTTGTTCACATTAATAGATATTCCACACTAGCATTCAGATTCAGCATTCAGAAGAAAAGCTTGCCTTTCAAACAATGCAAAATTTGGAAAACTTTGACAGATGAAATTGACTTTAAGCTTTTATTGTGGCAACCATGAAGCAAACATAAGAAGGCAGCACACACAGCTGAAGTTGAGGGACAGGAAAATTTTACTTTTCAGTATCCTTACCTGAATTTCTACTGATTTTCTGTACTTCATCTGCAGCTCTATCATGCTCAAAAATGTTTCAAAATGCTGGAATTTAAGCCTGTAGTTTTGACCCTCTGTGTTACAGAATGAGCATGTCTCACTTTGGCTCAGTTCACTCATTTCTTCTTGTTATTTTTGTATAATAAATTACCTGCTCGACTCTCACTCAGTGCAGCTGTGATTCACGCTTTAACTTGAAAGAAAAAAGCTTTTTCATTCATGACTTTAAGGCTCTCGTGCCACAAAAAAATCTGATTCTTCCGCTTTCTGAAAACTTTTAAAGAATATCTCACTAATCATTATATTTGTAGTCAGTAGTCGTGGCAGTACAGTTATTTTTTGCTCTGCAGATGATCAAACTGTACAGTCAATCAAAGCTCGCAAGACTCAGGCTCATCATTTTGACTGCATGAAAGCTTAGCAGCACAATTTAGTGTTTATGAGGCCAAGGTGTGTGTGCGTGTGTGTTTGTGTGAATGTGTGACCTTGACCTTGACTGCAGTCCCTAATGGAGGGGGCTGTTCTGTGAATGACTCAAACTCCCCCCGCCGTTCAGTGGTATGTAGCAGCCCATAAAGCATGCTTAAGTCCCACTCTGGTTTCAGGGAGTGGAACACCCCCCCCCCCCACACTGTCCTACCATAGCCCGCCCCTTCCTCACACTCTGAAATAGCCACGTCCTTGTCCCCACACGGAGCACAGTGTGAGTTGTGGTGTGTATATATGCGGCCGCGGTTGATTGAGGAGCAGATTGCTGGTGACAGGTCACACCGCGTTCCGTCCCTCCGACCCCCCCAGATTAGCCACCCGTAGCCCCCCCACTCTACCCTCCCTTTCTGTGGGCCCCCACCTGTTGGGAACCCTCTGCTGCTCAGATCTCTTCCTCCCTCTCTCCCACACACACACACACCCAAACACACTTACACACACAGTGGACAACCTGCGTTAACAGAATTCTCCTATTTGTCCGTCACTCACTCTGTGGGTTATAAAGGCCATTACGAGTCATTAAGGTGTGTGGCGTGTGTGTGTATGTGTGTGTGTGTGTGGCATGTGTGGTGTGTGTGTGTGTTTCCCGGCCAGGGTATGTGTGGGTGGAAAAGACGCCTGTCACAGCACGCTCTCATAATTGCCCTCTTAGCCAATTATCCCCCATTTAAAAGCAAGTCACCTGCTCCGCTGCCGTGTCCACACAAATGCACGCACACACACACACATCCCACACACAGGGAATAAATAACGTAGAAACTTAATGTTTAGTCACTGTCTGTTCGGAGGTGATATGTTTGTTTACTGCACTGAAATGTTGTGTGTGTTGTAACGCCTTTTGTTGTCTGTGTCAGTCCTCATTCATACTGTTGTGTTTGTTTTCTCATTCAGATTCTGATGCACACCAAAGACATGGTTCAGAAGGTGGGTCGTTATCAAGCCTTTGGCTGCCCTGATCACTAAATGTCATACAAATGTAATCAAGGAAAATAAGAAAAAAAAACATTTTAAGTAGAGCTAGAGGACTTGACTTTAAATTTGTATTAACAGCCATCAGTTTTAAAACAAGGGTGCATAATTTATTATGCTGCATGTCTTTGAATATTTTATATCCTGATTATAGCAAATTAAGATTTTTTATTTAACATAAGCCTTTATTTATGCCTGGGTGACACTTTAAATGTTAGGGAGGAAAAAATGAAAATGTCAACATACAGAACCATTTAAAAAAAATAATTATAAAATGTTTTTTTTTAAAAATGAAGGATTTAAAGAGATGGGAAAAAAAGCTGTCTGCAATTTATACAATAGCTTATTATAATAGCAATTTCAGTGAATTGAGCAAATATCTGTACAAAAGAAGTCCAGGACGAAACTAATTGGATAAAGGAAAATATTTGAACAGTGAGAACAGACAAGTGAGTGAAGAAAATAGCATCACTTTACTGTGATAGAGCCTTTGATGAAGGTTTTGAAAATGAGGTTTTTAATAATTGATAAACTACATAACAATATTAACATAAACAATCATAATAAATTAATTAGATTTTGACAACTTACATAGTAGAAATTGAGCATTATGTTATTTTTTACTAATTCATATTGCTCAACTGTAACTCAAAGCTGATAAGTTTTAGCCTTTTAATTCAAAAATTTTTTTTGTTTGTCTGTATATTTGATTTCTTTGTTTTTAATTTGACACAGATGAATCTGGAAGTCATCTACGGTGATACCGACTCTATTATGATCAATACCAACAGCAAATCTCTGGAGGAAGTCTTCAAACTTGGCAATAAGGTGTGAAGAATAGAAGTTTTATTTTCATCTTGTTCAGCTGTTTTGACATTTGACATTTTCACTCAATCCATGTCTGTGTTTATTTTTCCCAGGTGAAGGCAGAAGTAAACAAGCTCTATAAACTGCTGGAGATTGACATTGATGGTGTGTTTAAGTCCCTTTTACTGCTGAAGAAGAAGAAGTACGCTGCCCTGATTGTGGAGAGCCACGGTGAAGGACGATACAGCGTCAAGCAGGAGCTTAAAGGGTTGGACATCGTCCGCAGAGACTGGTGTGACCTGGCCAAGGAATGTGGCAAGTACGTTAAATGAACCAAACAGCTGGGACTAAAAGCTACATTTGGGTTTTTCCCTCCTCATGATAGTCTTAGCATATCAGCATGTTAGCAGTCTTACTGATAATGTGACATTTTAGATTGAATATGTGCCATTGCAAAGATCTTCTAAGCTTTTTGTCGTACATTTGTATCTAACTTCTTAACAGCTACGTGATTGGTCAAATCTTGTCGGACCAGAATCGTGATGTCATCGTGGAGAACATTCAGAGACACCTGGTGGAGGTGGGAGAGAAAGTAGCAGCTGGAGACATACCACTCAACCAGTATGAGATACACAAGGTGAGTGTGTGTTTGTTTGTGTGTTTCGTGCATCGATGAGGTGATTGCACGTACTTAGCAGAGTACAAAAAAGTCAAGTGGCGAATCACGTTAAGCCAAACCAACACACTCTGAGGCCCCGGCAAATGTGTGGAGCATTTATGTTTTTATCTGGTTTATTTTCTATTATCTGTGCTTACTCAATAGTTCATTCCTTTTTTAATCTTTCTTTTTTTTCCTCCAGGCTCTTACTAAAGATCCTCAAGACTATCCGGATAAGAAGAGCCTCCCTCATGTACATGTGGCTCTGTGGATCAACTCCCAGGGCGGACGCCGGGTCAAAGCTGGGGATACAATTTCTTACATCATCTGTAAGGTGTGTGCATACGAACATATATATCATTATACAAGACACAGTTACTGCAGTTATTTCAGGGTTATTAGGGATCTGTGCCATTCAGCTAATCAGTGAAACATTGCTCCCCTTACTAGTTTGTCTCACAAATACTCATTCATTAAAATTAATTTTGTTTGAATTATATGCACAATTAAATTGCAGAATAATGTGCAATTTTCACAGAGCAAGATGCCAACTCTTTTTGAGTAATTTAAATTATGATTTGGTTATTAATGAGTATGATTAAGAGTTTCAAATGGGTGTTATAATATAAGCAGTATTGTTTTGAATAAGTTTTAACCTACTAGATTAATTTGTGCTCCATTAAAACTGTTTTTCAGATTTTTCTTTTTTTCAACTAGTCTAGAAGCCTAAAACAGCAAGAAACTCGTGTAACTTGAAGCGCATCCATAACAAAACATTTGAGCATTGTTAGACGTGAACAACTGTTTGAAAAAGTAATTATTAGGTGTTAGAAATATTGTTGGTTTTAGAATTAAATTTTAACTCCCAATTACATTTTTTAGTATAGTATAATGTAACAGTTGCACCACTGTGTGTTTTGTGTCTTCTCTGTCTCTCCTAGGACGGCTCCACTCTGGCAGCCAGTCAGAGAGCCTATGCTCTTGAGCAGCTCCAGAAACAGGAGAATCTCAGTCTGGACACTCAGTACTACCTCGCCCAGCAGATCCACCCCGTGGTGTCCCGCATCTGTGACCCCATTGAGGGCATTGACAGCGTGCTCATAGCCACGTGGCTGGGTATGTTAAATGGGTGGTCCAGCATTCTGCTGAAATTATGACTTGAGGAATTTCAGGTTGCTGTCTGCCTTAGAAAAATGACAAATTACAGAAATTAGAAAAAAGTCAAGTGTTCAATGAAAGCATGTAATTAAAATTAAATGAGTGAAAGGTTTTTAATTGGTGTTGTTGACTTGCATAACACTTGAGATTAAATACCTTATCAGAATCCTTATTTGCTGTTTAAAGGCGCATTTTTTAATTAATAAACAGCACCCATGAGGTATTTGAGGGGCACAGACTACTTTGAGTGATAGCACTAATCTCTCATTATGTTTGTGTTAGCATTAGTTCCTGCTTTATCGTCTGTTGACAGCTGAAGCAGCCAAATTTAAAAAAAAAAGTTCTCATGTGTAATGTCACAACAGTCTAATAAAAGTACAAAATATATGTTCCATTATTGTCAAACTGTCTTAAAATTAGGTTGTTTGGATGTATATTTAATTTGGAATATATAATTTGTTTGCTTCAAAACATTTCTGTGTTATTTATTCTAATTAACATAAAAAGGAGAAATGTGATTAAATAATCTGTTACATAAAGCTGATTTGTTTTTGTTTGTGCCAGGTCTGGACCCAGGTCAGTTCCGGGCCCAGCAGCAGTATCAGAGGGAGGAAGAGGCTGATGGCACGCTGGGAGCTCCGGTCCAGCTGACTGACGAAGAGCGCTACAAAGACTGTGAGAGGTTCACCTTCACCTGCCTTCAGTGTGGCACCGATAACATCTACGACAGCGTCTTTGAAGGAGCTGTGAGTGGAAACACATACTGTTAGCTCTTAGAAATCTGTGTGTTTACATAATTCATGTGGCCATTAAGAACGTGTGACATATCAGAATGTGTTTTTCTTTTTTGTCTCACATTGTTATCTATCCAACATAAAAATGTTTTTTGAATGAAGTATTCACATTAGAGCATTCAGCTGCAAGATTTTACAAATATTCTGCTGTGGATTAGTCATGAAATAATCCAAAACATCGCTTTATCCAAGATGGGTCAATGCATTATTAATTCTACACTTAGTTTATCCATTGCCATTTTTCAAAACAGTCCGTCTCCATAGTCATTAATTTGTCCAATAACTCAGACGAGATCTTAGGTGCTTTGCAAATGGAAATAGATTAGAATTTTAGTCACTGCAAACACTTTTTCTCCATGAGGAATGAAAAATATGTAATCTGACGCCGGAATTTACATCATCCCAGAGGAAATGTTGCCAAAACCTTTCCGGATGATCTTCTGTCTAAGAATCTCCTGTGAATCTGGGGGTTCATTAGGTACACTTGGCTCAAACACATGTAATCAAATCCTTTACAGAGTTATTTAGCCTACCCAACATTGATATAAATATTGTGTACAAAATAATTGAAGCACCTGTTGGTGTAATGAAATACAATTCAACAGCACCACAAACTACATCTTTCAAAATAACATTATAGCTTTAATGAATGGAGGATCTATTGCAGGACTGTGATATTAGACTGCTAGCAGAGTGTACCTAATGAAATGGCATCTGAGTGAATGTGACAGTTATGTAATGTAAGCTGCAGCAGAAGAGTATGTTGTGTCGATGTCCTTGTGTGCAGCACAGAAAACCACATGGTGAAACTAAGACAGACTGAAAGGAAAAATAGGTGATTTCTTTTTATCACAATCATGGGTTTCACTGGTGTAACAAAATAATCACTTGAGACACAGATAAAGGGTCTGAGAGAGTGGAAGAATGGGCTTTCCAAAAGCATTTCAGTTAAACTTCCTGTGAAGGATTCATGCTTCAGTCATCCTCCATATTGTGTCTCTGTCTGTATTTTTAGACAGCTGCCTGGCTCCAATATGGACTCTGTTTTCATTGGCATAGTTTGGACTCCACAACTTGAAAAGCCTTTCCTTAACCCCTGCTGCTCTCTGAACAGACACACATACACACATGGATCTTCCACCATTTGTCAGGCCAAGGTCGTGTGTGTGTGTGTGTGTGTGTGTGTGTGTGTGTGTGTGTGTGTGTGTGTGTGTGTGTGTGTGTGTGTGTGTGTG
>JAQNCA010000015.1:11111383-11129541 GCA_029783725.1 Acanthurus tractus
TGTGTGTGTGTGTGTGTGTGTGTGTGTGTGTGTGTGTGTGTGTGTGTGTGTGTGTGTGTGTGTGTGCGCGTGTGTGTGCGCGTGCGTGTGTGTGTGTGTGTGTGTGCGCACACTGCAGTGCTACAGTGTGTGTGTGTGCACATTTGCAAGCCAGCGCCTGTCTTATCTACATGTACATTGCATTTTTGTGCCTGATTGCTGCGACTGAGTAAAACATGGAGGTAATTTCATCCGCTGCAGGAGATCGCTAATAGATTATACACACATACACACACATGCACACACACACACAGACAGCGGCACACACACACTATAAAAAAAAAACATGCTGTCCGTTCCTTAGCTGAGAACATCCCGTATCAATGACTTTCAAATCATTTCATGTCACTTTTCTTCTCTCCATCTCCCCTGCTCTCCCTCTTTATCTCCCCCTCCCTCCCTCCTTCCCTCTATCTGTTGCCTTTCTCTTCCCTCCATCACCCCTCCCCTCTAGGTCTCAATCTTGAGTGTGGGCAGTATGATTGCGTGTGTGAGCAATAATGTAATTTTGCCGCATTGATAAAATATAAATTGTCCTTGAGCTGCGCTTTTCTAATGATCCATTTACCGACAGCTTCCCTGCCACCTCTCAGCACTCCGCATTTGCTCCTCTTCTTCCCTCCCACTTCTCTTCCTCTCCCTCTCTATCATCTTTCTCTTCTCCTCTCTTCCTCCTCTCACTGTCCACCTCTTCCCTCACCATTTTCTCCCCCCTCTCTCTCTCTCCCTCTTTCTCCATCTTCCACGCTCCCCTCCTTTTCTCCGGCGATACAAAGCGGGGTGGCAAAATCCGCGGGTGCGATTGTCAAATCAATTATTCATTCTGTGCAATTACACTCACACAAAGAAGTTTCCCTGTGCTCCGAGTGGTGATTAAATTAACTGCTATTCCAGCTGCCCGTCGCTGCCAGCCTAATAGAATATTCATGGAGGCGGCCGACGGAATGGCCGATCTCCATTAACTTCATCATGCTCACTTAATTACAGGCTTGTTATTGTATTTACACCTAGTTAGAGCGTGCAGAGCCCTGATCTACTCGTGCCCAGGACTGCCAGAGTATGCGCGAGTGTGTGACAACACCTAGTTAGAGCAAAGATAACCCCTGATACACTCACTTTGCGCGCATGTGTGTGTTGGAGTCCATGTGAATGTGTGTATGTAAAGGAAGAGAGAGATGATGTCTAATGCAATCAATTAGGCAAAGTTTTGGGGATCTAAAGCAACAGTATGCTTTCCATCCATACGCCGTTTTCCATCTTTGATTCCAGTCGTCATCTCATTCTCTCTTGTTATTTCACTCCTTTCCTCCTCCACGTCTCGGCCTTCCCAGCAACACCGTCTTCCTCTCTTCTTCTCCTTCCGCCTCGCGCTCGCTCTTTAAGGGAGGCTATTTATTTGAACTACACTCCCCACTGTGCTCCCGACTTGCAGCAAGGTCTCTCCCTCTTTCTTTTCCTCTCTGTGACTCTCAAATCATTCTTTTATCTGTTCGCCACACAGTGATTGAGGTAGAAAAGGGAAAGGCGTGAGGAGGGGGGGAGAGATGGGTGGGTGTGGGGGGGATTATTTTCTCCTACCTTTCAGAAATGATGACATGATTGCTTTTGCTTGATCATGCATCATCACCCTCCTTCTTTTCCCCAGATAAATAGACTAGTTTGTCTCTCTCTGACTCTCCTGCTCCATCCTTGCTAACATGAGGATTATCTGCTAATAGTTGCTGCTGATATTTAAGTCAACCACACCATCTTCCGAGTGTGTGTGCACGAGCGCAAGCGTGTGCCTGCATGTGAGCGTGCACAATTGTGTGAGCGTGTGTGTGTGTGTGTGTGTCACATGGATGTTTATAGTCGCCATGAGTTGGTGTGCTTTTTAAGTGTTTAACTACCGTCAATTGTGTGTGTATGTGTGTGTCTGTCTGTGTGTGCGTGTGTGTGTGTGTGTGTGTGTGTTCTTTTAGTGTGGGTGTGTGTCTGTCTGTGTGTGTCTGCCTGCCTCACTGTAGATCTCTGTGTATCTAACCTTTGTTCCCTTGGGCAGTCAGTGGGCTGGTATTTATCCAGCAGCCGCTAATGCAGCGGGCAGGAAGGACGAGACAGGAGATAGGGCTGTGGAGATGGCGAGGACATGACAACCAGCCATATGGACAGCTTGTGTGTGTTTACATACAGAATGTGATCTAGATAAATAACAGACAACCCACTAAGTTTTTAATTTGTTTGCTTGTAGTAAAACACTTAATAAGAGCTATGATGTCTGATGCATTAGTCTCATTATCACTGTGATTTGTGCGTATATGTTCAGGACTTGGAGTTCAGCTGAAACTGGTTTTTTTTATAGGTTTTCCAGTGGACAAAAATAATAGGCTACAGTTTTCAATAACCCCTAATATAAATAATTTGTCAAGCAAAATTACTGCTCACTTACTAGTTCTAGTAAATGTAAGGATTTGCAGCTTTTCTTCCTTATATATCTTTGTGAATGTGGTTTCAAGACTGTTTCAGACAAAGTAAACTATTGAAGTGATGCAGCTGCAGCTAAGTGTAAATTTCATTATTCATTTCTTTCTTAATGTGTGTTGATTATTGTTTGGTCTTTGCTGTATCAATACGTAGTGAAGGTTTCCCCCATGATTTCCCAAAACCTAAGATGACCTTAGAGTTGAGGGATTTAAATTCCGCATTTTGTACACAGGACTGACAAAACGCCAAAGCTCTCACTTTTTTTTTTACAGAATTTGCATATTTTCATATATAAGAAGCGACAAGTTATGATTTGTACATTAAAAATAACTAAAATAATGGTTCAGTTATCGTAATAATTAATAGGTAGTTTCCTGATGATCAGCTTATTTCTCCAGCTGCAGTTGCAGCCCTATTAGGATTTTTTTAATTTTTACCATTTATTTCTTGAACATTTCTACAATATCTGCATTTTCCTTAATTGTCACACTCAGAAAACCTTTTAGACTTTGGTAAGGAAAAAACAAAATACACAGCAAACAATTACAATCATCTAAAGTTACAGTGTCCAGTTCACTGACCTTTACCTGGTAAAATTCATATAGCAAACGGCGATTTTACCCAATATGTAAACATGGCCCGCAAAAATGTTTTCACATTTTACACTGGATTTCTCACTGTATGATTTGTCAGTTCCTCCCTTTATGTGAATTGTTGCTGTTATATTTGTTTTGATTTGATTGAGTAGTATATTGTAGTTTTATATGCATGTTTTTATCTTTTGAAATTTGAAATTATAGTAAAACTTAGTATACTGAAGTTTTTTTTTCAAATAAAACAAGCAGAAATTTAAAATTTCAAACTTAATTCATAAACAGTATGAATAAGAGAAAAAACAGACTTTTATTTCCATTTCCCTGCTTCTTCACCAGTGAAGTGCTCCAGTCGATGCACTATTATTCCTGATGCAGCTTGCTTCACTCTTTGGTGTGACAGTGTGTTATTACTTGGTTTCATGATACATCATCTACACTTGACGCTCAGCATAATATTGTAAAGATTTGGTTTTGGTGGCCACTCTGCCCAGGATAGCAGCTCTCCGTCTTCTCTCTGGCCTTATTATGGCCACCTGAAGGGATAAAAGGGACAAGATATTGACTTCATGCTCTCATTGGGTTTTTCTATCGATCTTGTGATCCTGTGTGTGTGCACAAGCCGCCATCGACCCCTCAGTCCAATTCTGCGGTGCCCCTCCCGGCCCTCAAAGTGATAGCATTACTGGCAGGATAGTATTGGATCTGTTAGCTCTCCAGTTAAGGGTGAAACGCTCCTTGGTTTCTATTAAGGAAGAGACAAAGCCGGGGAGCTCTCTGCTGTTCTTCCTGTAGGACCTAAAACTCAATTGCAGGGATGGAGGGATGTTAGTCATTATTAGTGAATCATTCACTAGTTTGAAATGCAAGTAGACTGTAGTATTGACTTTGCAGTTGAGGAACTGAATGATCTATCATCGAACTCTGGTGACGATAACTCTTCTTTTTTTTTTTTCCTTCTTCATCTCCAGATAATCTGAAGCATTTCGAAAGAGAAAAACAAGTGTACAGGAGGATAAAGGAAGTGGCAGACAAGGCTTTGGCCACCAGTGGCTACTCGGAGATCAACCTGGCAAAACTCTTCCAAGCCTTCTCCTCCCTCAAGTAGATCAACACACACACTTCTGTAAAGACGGCACCATCGAGAAGCTTCAAGATCTGCCTCAGAGCCGGACATTTGCACTTTTAGCTGCATCTGTTTTCTCTGTCATTGGTTTTCGATTATAGCAGCATTGGTGATTTTTTTAGGCTCTGACCTCCTTACCACCCACAGGCATCTTCCCTGAACCCAATCACACCTCTTCCCTTCTCCAATTTCTTCACACAGACACTCATTAGTTGACCCCTTCACCCTGACTCTGTATGTTAAAGGGAGCAGCAATCATACCTAAATGACTGTCTATTGTGTATGTGTGAAGGCTGGCTGTGTCCAGGTGTGTCTGTGTGAAAAAATGACTTATCCTCAGATCAGCCAGAATACTCCAAAAGCCGCTAATTAGCCAATGATAGTGACCCCGGCCACTGAGACCACTGGTTGCCTGCAGCGATCAGCACTTGTTCTGATTACCACCATTCATCCCGAGTGTGTGTTCCTGTCCTTGTGTGTGTGAGAGAAAGAGATCAGAGGATGAAAGAAAGGAGTAAGGTGGATGCAGGGAGTGACAGGGGTGGAGGAGGCCACACGTTCAGCTATCTGGCTCTTTTGTCTCCATATCGAACAGCTGATCTTCTTCTCCTCCACTGCCTCTGTTTAACTGGTGCCATTTTATCCCTTTCACTCGTCTTCCTCTTCCCTCCCTTCTCTCTGCATATTGTGTTTTAATGCCTGTAATTTTCTGTGTAACAGACTTATGTTGCTCATGTTGGTTAATGTAATAATTGATTGTGATGACCAGAATATTTCATATAAGGTATTTTGATGTTGAGAACCATTTTGATACTGAAACCTCAATAAAAATAAATAGATAAGATACTAATCTTGTTTTCTTTGCATTGTCAGGCGGGAGGGGGTCATGGTAATGGGATATCATGAAGGGTCATAATGTTTCCTGTTATCAGTGCACTGAACGAAAACACACCATCAAAGTGAAGTTCATTAAGGAACAAAAATAAAAAAATACATAAATAAATAAATCCTTGTTTCATTATTGGGGCATCTGGTCAGATAAATCAAGCATCCCTTCATTTTATTTGACACCTCATGTCAAGAATAAGTCTGGTGAAACAACAACAATAAAATGATCCTATGAATTCAGTTGCCTGTTGGCCAACACTTAACATATTATTCCTTATTCCTCTGTGTATTTGAACCACATTTATTGGCCAAAACCTTGTGAAAACACCTGTGAGCCAGACACTTGCTCTGAATGACGTGTTCTGCATTTTACCCATCACATCCTCATGCTGCTGCAAAAACTCTTTTGTTGCCAACTGTGTATGAATCCGCAACTGAAAATAGTCCCCAAAATGCTCTGCCTCTGTTTGAGTAACATTTATTAATTTATCAATAACTTTCTCATTTTTTTGAGTATGAAACTGTATTCTATGAGTATTTTGAGAGACTTTCATTTTCAGACTGTGGAGGGGGCAATGGCCCAGAGTGCCCCAGACAGACAGAGGAACTTAAGAAGTATTGTGAGATGGATTTTTAAAAAGAACACTTGGTTTTTGTCTTTTCATGGGATTTTCTCAAAGCAGACTAATATATATAGTGTCAGCTTTAACCTTTAGGTAAACAGATGAGATTTTGCAGGTTTTACTTGATTTCAGTGGAATGAACTGCTCCTGTTGTTTTTTATAGAGATGAGCCTGTTATTTCTATATAAGTGTGAAAAAAGTTAAAACCCTTAAATATGTTGTATGTCTTTTATATTGTAGCATAGTGTTACGGTGCATTTTATGGGAAACCAAAATCGAACTGTAAGTGACAAGTTCACAATACCAGTCAAACCAAGGTTGTTTTTTGATGCTAAAATTTAATTAGAAACCGGCATCACTGCTTTGTTTCAGACCAAAACACTTAAACATAAATGTTTCATATGAAAGGCATTGATAAAACTCATATTGTCTCATGCTAGCTATATATCCATACCCTCTAAATGCTGCATACATTTCCTCTGCAGTAGTTAAAGTTCAGTCTAACTCACCACATGAAGTGTTTCACCATTTTCCTCCCAAGAATTCTCCTTTGTGTTAATACAGTCGATGGCTTTTTTTTTTTTTTTTTACTCCATCCTGCCGTGTGCATTTCCATAAACACTGCACGCCTCACAAATCACTTCAAACCACTGTGACTTGTGAAGGCAACCTTAAGTGGGCTGAACACTTAAACCATGATTCACTATGCAGCGGATAGAACATGCTGTGTGTGAGCGAGAGTGTCTCGGTGCATTTAAAGCCTTATTGCTCATAACTTTACACATTTATTCAATCATATCAGCTCCACTACTTCTCCCACAGTTGCTTAGCTTGTTTTTGCTCTGTTTTCTGTTGGATTTAATCAGCTGCCGCTCACTGTGGAGACGCACAGGCCTGCTATTCCCACTAACCAGGCTCGCAGGGTTTTTTAAGTGAGAGGGCCCCGTTTTGTCCTCCCAGTTTGGAGCAAAACCAGTCAAATTGAGTCCCCTGCATTAATTCGACCCTGCTAAGCTAATAAGGTCGAACAAGTCTCTTTGTATTGTCGTGTTAAGCTTTATTGCTTGTCGTTTTGACCAGCGATGGACAAGGTAGGCTTTGATGAGGGAATTAGTCCCCTATTCTGTCCCTGTTATTCATAGCGCGGTGGAACATACAAGCGCCAGAGAGGGTGTCAAAAGGAGAGCTGGTCCTATTGCAAAGTGTCTCCCTTGTTGGAGCTGAAAGGGCGGTTATGAGACGATAAACCGCTTAATACACTGAGCTAATTGGATGAGAGCAAGAGAGACGGGGAATTAAGGGGCGATCCGAGAGGGGAGCGGAGTGCCATGGCCCTGCTATTCAGGTCTTTCATCGGGGCCGGTTCTCCGCTCAGGGGGGGAGGAGGCGAGGGGAGAGGAGGGGAAGGGAAGGGAAGGGAAGGGAGGGGGGGGGAGGAGGCTGTTCATCAAAGCGCCTTTTAGAGCTCCTCTCCCGGGGACTGAGTGAGGACTGATCCGGCTGAGGCTGTGGAGTGATTGGGCCTATTCTCTCAGGCAGGGACGTGGTGGGAGCAACGAGGCCCGGGAGAATCCAAATCACGGGCCAAATCAAGGCCGACAGCTGGGGGAAGGACACGGGAGCGCGGGGTGGGGGTGGGGGGGTGGGGGGGGCGTTGATGAAAATGGACACGAGAAGTCAGTGGGAGGACATTTTCGGGATACCTGGATATAACCTGCGAGAATGCAGCAGCATCGAGGGCCCAGTGCACTGACACAATCTACCGAATCACGCAGGCCTATAGACTTAACTGCGTCTTTTTCTTGCGGCCAATTTGCAAGAAAACGCCGCATGATTGAACTGTATTCACCTTTTTTATATCAACATTCATTATCATGCTCATTCATGCAACAAGGAACCTCATGGGCCTAATCCCAAGTACAGGCCTGTCTTGAATGAGAGAGCACACATCCAACAAGTGTGACTTTATAAATCCAGAGCTATTGGTCTGCCACAGCATTTCAATTTTCTCGCCTTTTTGCGCTGCAAAAAAGTTTAAGCCTCGCTCCCAGCAGGTCATCCGCCTCCCGGCATTCCCCAGATATTAGGGACAAATTGGTTTGCCATTCATTAGTTATATTCACAATAAGATTAAAACTCCCCGGACAATCTCATCAAAACCCTATAGGGCCATAGAGGAAAAAACACACGCTCCACTGAGCTTGAGCAAAAGAATGGGAATTTTAAAAAACATAGAGCTCACACATTGTGGATGATGGCTTGGGCGCACAGGAGAAAATTGCTTTTTATCTTTTTTTTTTCCTCTAGTTTTTTTTTTTTTTTTTTTGCATTATGCTCCAAAGAGCAGCTGGGTGACTTTGTGTTAGACTATGAACGTGTTTGCGTTGGGAGAAATTTATGTACAGAAATAGCTCTCCATCAGTCCCTTATCGGAATTAATTCCTGCTTGTTTGAACTAAATTGAGTGATTAACAGGTATAAGACCTGAAGGACCTGTAAAACAAGACCGCTGAAGGATTAAAAAGAGGGTTTTTTCGACAGATGCAGATAATAAAAAGAAGGACTACATTAATCCGCAGGGTAATTTCACGCGATTTGGTCGGGCACCATAGATGGGTCAAACGGAGGAGAATAACCATTGATTGCTGTAATAGTCCTGCATTAGTAGTGAGATCCAATAGAGACAGGGGTGATTCGGGGGAATTAACTCTACGAGGTGTGTGTGAAAGCCGTTTGATGAAGTGGTTTGTTACTTCATTAATGACAAAGGGGACCCGCTTCCATCGACACGGCATTACAGATGTTAAGACCAATTTAGCGCCTTTAAAGGGTCTTAAAGGAAGTTTTGTGACGGGCCCCCCACATAAAGTGGGCGATCTAATTGAAAACCCCTCGCCTTTGTCGCGCGTTTCACATGTTGGGGATTAAGCTCATGAATATATGGTCAGTATTTTGTCAACTCCGCTGAAGAGGATAGACGCACGCAGCGCACGGGATTACACACCTAATACATTTTCTCTTATTCAGGTGGAGCAGCGCGCCTCCATCTTTGCTCTCTGCAGCGATAAATTCCTCCTTGAAAAATGTTTATTATCCTCTTGAACATCAGTCAACGTGCTATTAAAGTTAAGGCGTATTTATTTTACATCCCAGTGAAACTATTTCGTCCTGATTATTTATGTATTTTTTTAAGTTATATAAATTGGGTTTCCTCAATGTAGGACAGAAGACACATTTTCTTCATAACACCTTTTATTAATAGTTCTATAATATTCTATTTCACATTGTTTATTATTCCTGGTTTAGGCCTATGTCAGTCCTAAAGGAATTTGAGATAATAATAAAAGATAACTCATATTACCAATGTATTTATTCAAATTAACATTAATAAACCAGGAAACTTACAATCACTTATTAAGAAAAAAAAAACGTTCCTTCACTCAGTTCCTCGGGGAAAAGTTTTGACATAAATAATTATCTAAAAACCTAATAATTCATAAACACAGGTAAAATTCTACACAGGGCGACATTCATTAAACACTACACTGAGTGCAAATTATCAAAACACGGTCTCCTGAAATATACACGACCTTGTTTTGAAAATCATCGTTTTTTGTGGAACTTTTTTTTTCCTCTTTACAACAATATGTACACAGTCAGGTCATTAGAGACACATGTCAGATTTCAGCTTTGCTCGCATGTCCTCCAGCCAGACTCAGTGGAAATGCCACTACTGTGATAATAATACACGGATAGGGAGGGGAGGGGCTCAAATTGCAGGAAATTGACAGGAGTCTGGTGCTGAAGCGACCTCAAATAACTCCGGTTTGATTCGGGGTTCTTAAAAATATATAACGAGTAGTGCTGCTGAGTGTGACTGGTGGACATGCGAGCAGTGGAGAGGAGTCAGGCTTGTAGAGAGAAGGCTATGGAAGGTCTATGGACAGTTTTCCTTTGGTTCTGGGAGAGGGGGTGGGGGAGTCCTCCAACTCGCGTTATTAAAAAAACGCAGACTGGCTCAGTCCACGTCAATGCATACAGATTAAGCAGTGTTAAAGTCGAGCACTCGACTTCTCCACATTAGGAACAGCACAAGAATTCCGTCTAAATGTCTGGGTTCCTCTGCCATTCTTCAGTTCTGTGTGTGTGTGTGCGTGTGCGTGTTATATCAGACACTTTACTCAAGTAAAAATTAGAAGAGAAACTCAGCTTTAAATTATTACTCAAGTAAAAGAGCAGAAAACTCAGGAGATGAAGTACCAAAAGTAAAAGCACTAAAGTGGAAAAAAAATGGCCACTGTGATTGCACAACACTGAATTATTATAACCGATTACGTCATGAATAAAAAGTGTTACAGTCTTAGTTGATGGAAGCTGCACTTGTATTTTAAACTTTATTAATCTGTTACAGTTTTTTTTTTTTACATTTTAGAAGATTATGTTTTCTGTGTAAAATTCTAATCTGTAAGGAAATTTAAAAAATACAATTTTAAGGACTTGATATTTACATGTAAATGGTAGTTATGCGGAATTAAATAAATAGCTGAAAATACCTTAAGTTCACACTTGAGTGCTTTGTTACATTAATACATTGGCACTGTGTGAACTCTGCTTTCTGTGCATATGCGTGAGGCACAATGTCTTATGAGGCCTTAAAGAAAATACAAATAAAAAATGGTCAATATGAGTGATGGTGGAGCCTGATTGTTAGTTGAATTTATTGGCAACAGTATGAATAAAAATATTATTTTTTAATAAATAGGAACATTTTAATTTGTGTTTTGTACTACTGCATTTGTTATTCGAGTGACAACATTTTTTTGAAGTCTCTGGGCTGTCATTCACGTTTGAGTTCGGAGCTTAAAGCAGTGATACAGTGGCTGTAATTATCGGACACATGCAAACACACACACACGCTTTTACTGAGTGCTCTTTTGAATTTGGTCGTGCTATTTTGTCGGGGAAACATGAGGTAACAGGGATAGTTGAACAAGGGGACATCAGGACATCAGCCTCCAGAGGTCTGAATGGGTTTTTGGAGGAGGGGCAGGGGGTGTCGTGGAATGGGACGTGAGCCGGGGACTGGGGAGGCCTAGAGCTGGTGTTGAGTGTTCAGCACACCTCCTTCCCTGTGGCTCCGGTGGGCAGGATGTTAAGCTGGGTGAGCTGAGCCGAGTGTTCCTTGGCCTTGAGACGCAGCGCGGCGATACTGGAGGCCCTGCGGTCTGCCGAGGCAGAGGAGGAGGAGGAAGAAGAGGACGGGTCAGGAAGGACGGGGCCCGCATGGGAGGGGTTCTCTACAGGCGGGGCAGGCTGACGGAGGAGAGCTGCAGCGGTGGAAGCACTGGTCAGCGGACCCATACTGGAGAAGAGCCTGAAAGTAGACGGAAATTTAACAATCTGCAAAATTTAATTGCCTAGAAAAAATTTAAGTTTAAATTACTCATTACTAAATGGCACAGATTGTCACAATAGAGAGCATGTTGGTTCAAAATACTGTGTGTAGATTAGCTGAGGAGGAAACCCATCGCCTGTTAATTAGGTAATTCAATGTCTTTAAGGTGTTTTTGATTTCCTCTTAAGCTGCTGTTGTCCTAAACCTCCTGAATAGATTAATATCATCCATTGCATGCTGACTTTCCAAATATAAAAGATAACATTGAGAGTATTAGGTTAATAATGCTGCATAACAGAGAGGCTGAAAGCAAATGAGGAGCTAATTGTGCCATGTGAAGTGTGCAGTGTCATCCATCCTCACAGCTTGTCTTGCAGGATCACACATTTAGTTAATTTATCAAGGCATTTGACAGAGTGATTACACACCACTGTGAGTGGATAACAGTGTAATATATTTATAATCAGACACTATGAGATAGAAATGCAGTGGGCTGGGGATTACTGTAACCATCAGTGATTAGTGTTGCATGATGTTTTGGTAGTTTATTATAAGCTCAGGGTGCTGCTGTGTATTTTTCTTTTCATGTGCTTGTCTGCAAAACTGTAGTCACTTTCTATAAACCAAGGGGGTCAACATAGATTATCCCGGTGTAAATAGATTTAAAGAACAGGTAGGATCCACGGGAAGTCTGTGCCTTGGTGCTACTTACCTGCCAAAAGTGGGTCCGATAAAGGCAGGGTGGCGAAACATGGCAGCTGTGCCCAGGAAAGTGCCCAGGCCGAGCGGAGTGGCAAGGGGTGGAGCAGAGCCGTTGTGTGGTGGTGGGGCCAGGCCTGGGAAGGCGGCGGCTGCGGCTGCAGCAGCTGTCCAGGCAGATTCGAGGGCAGGGTGGGGGTGATGAGGAAAGGGCCCTCCCTCCAGGTAGTGGCTGAGAGGGTGGCCTGCTGCCAGGGGCCCAGGGAACGGCAGGCCTGACGGGTGGGCCTGCACCCCGGCCTTCTCACGCTTCCTCCACTTGGCTCTGCGGTTCTGAAACCAAACCTAAAGGCAGATAGAAGTCACAAAGATTAATATAAGCAGTTTTGGCGATCATATTTAATTTTCCTTTAGATGGAAGAAAGATGACAAATGCATCATTGAATACAACCAGGCACAACTGCATGTTTTTTAAATAAAAAACAGCTAAATTAATTCATAATAAGGTCATTTTTGCTGCATATATAGGCCCTTCTTCTCTTTGATCAAAAGAGGATGGGGTGCTCAGTTGGAGTCACACCTAATTGTTCAGTCTGTCATGCTTTAAATTTGATAAATTATAACTCCGTGTCTTGCTTATATCACAGCCATGTTTCAACAATTAACAGCCCAGACTCTATGTTGTGTCAGTGAAGTGTAATAGTTGTCTAGTTCAGGTGGTGGCCAATGGGCGAAAAGTCAACGGTAATTACATGGAAGGTAAACCCTGCCGCTCAAGGTCCCTGAAATCTACTTTCTGTCTAATTAAACCCCCGTCCCTGTAGACGGGCGTCAGGGTGGGGAGAGATAATTAAGAGCGGAGTTAACAAAAGATCCAGAAAATTACCGCTGAACTGGCTCCAATAACAATTAATGCGCTTTAAATTAAATTCTTAAGAGAATGTAGAACAAGTGACTTCCATCCAAGAGAGTATTTAACTTTCCCACGCATCCACTGTCGCCCAGTTTGCACTGCAGAAGCACGGGGCTCTCACAATGAGCAAAATGTCAACATGAGGAAAGTGATTGAACGAGCGAGCTTGAGCGACAGGGACTGCACACTCACACACACACACACACATTATTCCCAGAGGGCTGTTTAGCATTACACAGCCCCTCGGGAATTTATGAGTTTTTATCACCTCCTGATGGCGCCCGTTAAGTGATTTGTTCACCTACGGCCCCTGAGGAGACATCTGTTGTTTTACCGTCGGCCATAACCTCCCAGGGCTTCCACCGTGTTTGAACTGTCTCTCTGGTTATGAGCCCGGGCTTTCGACATGCAAGCCACGCTTTTCAGTGCGAGGCAAGAAGGGAGAGGGAGTGATGGAGAGAGAGAGGGGGAGAGAGAGAGGGGAAGGGGGGGGGGGAGTGGGAGGGGGAGCGAGGAGCAAACACCTTTAATGGTCTCTCATTCGCTCCCAAGTGCAAAGCATCGGATCAATGCAGGTCTATTGCAATCACATAATGGGAAATCAAATAGCATTAGCCCTCCCCTCTTTCTCTCTCTCCCTCTCCCTATCCCTCCCTTCCCCTCTCTCTCTTACACACAAACACACATCTTTTCACTCACACACATCTCGGCCTCGCCCCCTCTCTGTCCCCTTGTGATGGGAATTCAAACACCATCTCATCCAAGGAATATAGACAGTGTTTGCTCCTGCACTAAGTGAGCTTTTTATGAATCGCCAGCGTCGCCTTAATTGCCAATAAAACGTCCCCCGTCCGCGTGTAATAACATTCAATAACAGGAAAGACCTTCCCCACGCAGCGACTGGGGCCATTTAACACATTTTTACAGTAATAAATTACTGCCTCAAATTGGCCCGTAATCGTTGATCCTCAATCAGTGACGCATATCACCGGTTATTATCCAGCACCGCGCATCAAGGACATTTTATAGAGCACATAAAACATTAGAGGGTGCTGCTGCTGTCCCCCCCTATTTGATTTAGCCCACAAGCCACAGGCTCCTCTTTTCAGATAAAACAGAGAGCCACTTACTTGAACACGGGCCTCGGTAAGATCCAGGCGCATTGCGAGCTCTTCTCTGAAAATAATATTAAAAAAGAAGAAAGAGGGAGAAAGAAAAGGCAGAGAGACAGAAAGAAAAGATTCAAGGTTACAGGCCACCGTTTGGAAGAAACGTAGAATTGCTGTTTTGTCCCCTCCTGTTGTTCACTGTCAACAATAGACGACGAAAATAGGCTTGATTTTTTTTACCTCCTCCCTGGCATGGGCTGCAGAAAGACGCCATAGCCATATTCTATTTTCCCTGTCACGGATGGGTAGAAATAGGCCTAGTGATTGTTAGATTTTCCTTAGCACAGGCCTGTCACTGTAACAACATAATGGTTGAAATAATGACATCTAAACTAGCCTGCCACAAAGCAATTGACGCTCCCTTCAGCTGCAAGATGGGCTAGCAGTGTAATTTAGACCTACAACTCGCCTTAAAGTAAATCGATTGGAAAATATGAATAATCTCAATGGTAAGAAAAATAAAAAAAATGCAGGTTCTTGTTTCTTGTAGTGTCAGAAAAGCGTCTGTTGCAAGCATAAAAATTTGCAAAATATAAAAATATTAATTGAGCAGAAAATAGGTCTGACATTTTTTTTTCTGGGTGAGTTTATTTTGTTTTTAAGTCCCACCACATAAAAATCTGCATGCATTTTGTGAGGCTTTTTTTACCCGCAGTTATTCATACTGTAAAGCTGTGTGTAGGAAACACCTGGCCTTTTGAATTGAGGTTATAGGCCCTGAGTTGTTTTTTTCTTTGTATTCAGTATCATGTCCAGCAGGTAACCTGAGCTGCAGCGGTTAATTATTCCTCCTGAAAATAACACCGCTGTCACCAACAGGAGCGGATACAGGTAACAAAATGTCCCCATTGTTGGCACTTGCAGGCTCATTGTGTGCACTTATGCAAGGCACGGGTTTGGTGTTGGGGCTTTTTATGAGCTGAGATCCGGATACTGTCCAGTTAAACACGTGTGGAATTACTGGAACTATCTCTGGAAAATTTTATGAGGTTGTGAAGTGTTTATTTAAATATAAAATGCAGTTAATTATCACCTTAATAAATGGAATAACCAAGGAACACATTGCATTTTTTGTCTTTTTGAGCTCTCAGCATTTCATTTGGATCCTAGTCACCTGTATCAATAATTTATGTAATATTATTAGTAAAAATTATAACATCGCTATAAGATAAAATAAATATGTAATTATAGAGGCTTTATGTTGAATAAAAAATCGTAGGCCAAGTTTTTTTCGTTTTTAATTCGAAAATGCATATCTGAAATATAAAAACGCTTTAAATTATTATTATTATTATTATTATTATTATTATTATTATTATTATTATTATTATTATTTTGGGGAGACACAATTTAAAATTTTTTTAACACATGTTTTCCAGACACAAAATAATTATATTTAAAAAAAATTCTTACCTGGTGAAGACGTCTGGGTAGTGTGTCTTCTGGAAAGCCCTCTCCAGCTCCTCAAGCTGATAACTGGTGAACGTAGTCCTGTATCTTCTCTGCTTCCGTTTCAGCATCCCTTCCTCCGAATCACTGCCCGCCGACAGACACACGCTGTCCTCCCCGTCCCTCACGTCCCCATCCCCGGCGTTCAAGCTCTCCCTCTCCTCGTCCTTCGGGGACAGGGCGGCCGCGTCCCCGCAGCTCTCCTCCTTCCCTGCGTCCTCCTCAAATTTCAACTGGCCGAGCTCAACCAGTCCCAGGCTGCCGTCCTCAGAGCCCTCCCCGGGGCTCTGGTCGCCCTCTCCCCGGCTTAATGACGCGTTCTCCCTGTAGGACTTGCTGCGGCTGATGCTCACCTGTGGCGCCTGGCTGATTTTGAGGTTGTCGCTGGCTTGCTCCAGGAGGAGCCGCTCCCTCTCCAGCGTCTCGGCGTGCTCGTGGAGGTACTTCCCTCCGGGTCCGTATAGCCGGCGGAGTTTGGGTGGCAGGTGCATGTCAGCGCTGAGAGAAAGGGGGTCTTTCGTTTGCCCTGTGAAAGAAGCGTGTGAAAAAAAATGTCAAAATAAGGAATGACAAAATGGCAGCAAAAATGAAAAATGCAGACAAAGTTTAATACGTTTGTGTGCGCGTGGACACTCCTTTAAGCCAAACAGCTGCTAAGCCTGTGTATTAACAAACTATCGAAAACAACAATATTAGTGACAGTAAAAAACGTAGTGATTTGCTGGCTGCACGAAAAACAACTCTTCTTGACGCATTAACCGGGCCTAGGCACGTAGAGCGCAATCATCTAATTTCTTAAATATTTTTCCCATAAAATGCTCCCAAATAGCGGACATAGACCGTTTTTTTTTTTAAATTTCAGTTTCAGTAGAACTTACTGTCAGCTGTCTTTTCGAGATCTCCTCTGCTGGGCAGACCCGTCAAACTTTGCGCCCCTATCAGTCTAACCTTACAGGGACTCCGGCGGCCCAGAATGCTGTCTATGCAGTATGAAGAGAGCAGCGTCGGGGATTTGCTGCTCTTCCTCTCGCCCCGGTCGTGGATATCGTCCTCAAACTGACCGCTCATGTCGACGCTTGGGTCCGTCTAGTTTCGATAACGCCCGTCAGTCTCCCAGTCCTCCACTCGCTCCCTCTCTCTCACGCTCTCTCTCTCTCTCACTCGCGCGCGGGGTCCGGTGCTCTCCTCCTCTTCTTCTTCTCTTTCTTCTTCTTCTTTTTTCTTCTTCTTCTTCTTCTCTCTTCTTAGGCCAGTATGTCTGTTTGAACCAGGACCTCTCCCTCTCTCTCCCTCTCTCTCCTCTTTCTCTCTCTCCCTCTCTCCCTCTTTCTCACCCTCTCTCTGTTTCTCTCTCTCCTCTGTGTCACACTCTCAGCTAATGACAGACAGTGATTTGGCTGCCTCGCGCTGAGCTCTGGTCTCGCTAGGCGCTTCTCCGCTCCGCGCGCTCGCTCAGCAGACGTGTAGGCTGTTATTGCGCGCCTGATTGGCTCGCATGTGTGTATGTGGGGAGAGAGACGGCGCGGAGCTGCTTTATATATTTTACGATTAAAGTTAATTTGAGGGAAAGGTAACAAAATCTGACATGGAGTAGTTTTCATCCGTGGAACGAACTCAAGGGATAAAGTTGCAAATACAAAGCACTTTTTGTCATTTTAGTCTGTTATTTTCGTTTTGTAGATCTATGTTACGTAGAAAAATAGGCTATTAAAATCTAGCCACTCTGAAAGTATTTAATAATGCATGAAATAATGTTTTTTAAACATGTGCTATTTATAACATAAATTAGCCTTGCTAAGTACAACAGTGAAGCAAAGTACAAACAACACAGTAACCAACAAAGCACAAATGTACTTTTTAAAAATTCAAATAGGTTATAGTGGGAAAATGGTATAAAGATTAAAAATTAATAAAGGCTGAATCCCATGAATGGTCCCAATTCATGGTCCCGATATTACACATTTTGTCTAACTGTAACACTATCGTGACTTTTGGTCCTCAAATAAAACTTTGCCATTATTTATGTGTTAAGAAGTCAAAGTGCCTGTTGTGAAGGAGGCATCTTATGTTCTCCTATAGCCTCTTTATTCCGCATTTGTACAATCCAACCAAAAATATCAATTCTCCCCTGTTATTATTATTATTAGCTTATAATAAATATTACCAGTCAAAACTGTTAATATTGACATTGCCATAAATTGTTAGTTTGTGCACAGGGTTCATAAATAGGGGCTTTTTTACTATTTTCTCCAGTAAGGAGTCCAATATACTTTAAAATATTACATGTATTCATAAAGACAAACTATTAGGCCTATTTTGTGCTTTTTATATCACTTAAAAATAATTAAAACAATTGTTTTTTTTTTTATCGAAATAACAATATTACGCGAACATGTTATGTACAATGTAAATTAAAAAGGAGTAGGCCTGTGGTTTTTGTAAAGATTTTTGAAAAGACTTAATCGCCAGCCATTGCTAGATCTAAATGATTTAATCCTTAACTTTTTTCAGACAATCTCTTGAATCCTCGTGCCAAGATTAAAAAAAATCTGGCGCGGAGTTTGCATTCAACCTCAGACAGCACCTGCGAAAGCCATGCCAGAGATTGAGTCACATAGAAATATCAACACTGGAATCAGAATTTTGAATAAAAAGGTAAAATCTTACAACATTAAAAACATTTTTTACAGGGAATAAAATTAACAAACCTAAAAAAAATTAACAAATTTTCTATCTATCTATCTATCTATCTATCTATCTATCTATCTATCTATCTATCTATCTATCTATCTATCTATCTA
>JAQNCA010000015.1:11129641-11153214 GCA_029783725.1 Acanthurus tractus
TATCTATCTATCTATCTATCTATCTATCTATCTATCTATCTATCTATCTATCTATCTATCTATCTATCTATCTTTTTTCTCGCCCTCTCTCTCTCTTCCTCTCCCTCCAATTGCTTGCTCTCTGCTGGAGTTGTGGATTGACTTCAAAAGTGAGGGTGGCGCGACGGTGATGAGACGCCGCACGGGGAGCCGGGATAGCACGCAGGGACTCCGCTGTGGAGAGGGGGAGAGATGGAGAGATGGATCGAGAATGTAATTTTAAATGAAAGTCTATTTAACCCGCTGTGAATGGCATGACCCTTATCCTCGCCTCAGAGCCCATCACTGTTAAAAGGATCATTTTCAGAATTCAATCCAAAAACTTCAGCAAGCTGCAATTTACTCTCTCCTTTTCTATCCCTCTCTCTTTCTCTCTCTTCCTCCCCTCCCTTATGTATCTGCCCGGGTTGGAGCATCGCAGTAAACGAAAAATAACAATAAAATATATGTCCAGAAAATTGCGCAAGTTATTCTTTTTTTTCTTTTCTATTTTTAAGCGATAGCTTTATGACCTTGTGTGATTGAAACTGGAATAAGAGCGCCATTGATCTGTTTAGTTAAGGTACAGGCCGCTTAGTAGATTTAGTGCAGGTAAAACCAACCATCTCAGTTTTCAGCGTTTTTTAAAAAACAACAGCCTAACAAAAGAAACTAACATTTACTTTAAAATTTTATCTGTAAAAAATAATTCAACAAAAAGCTCTTCTGACCACATAACCTCTTCCCCCCTGTGATAAATCAAGTTCATGTTGTCAGATTCGCAAAAGTCAATTAGCATTTTGTATTCTTTTGCATTCCTGGTGTACTCTAATAGTATTATTAGCAGATGCACACTGTCACCACACGGATGGTGTGAGATTCAATCCATCTGCAACTTTTGTGGTGTCACAAACTTCCCAGTTTGTTTATTTGCACGCAAATCAATGTAATGAGTGTAATAACAATATAAAATGTAATGCCTTTTCCTGCGCGGTCACAAACAGACGTGCGTAATACAGACGGGTATTTAGAGTCGCTCTGTAATTTGGGGGCCACAATTTGATTCATTTATCCGCACACTGTTATTAACCCTGTGGAAAAAGAGATGTCAGCCGCCATTTCAGCCAGCAGGACATCCGCGCTTTGTTTAAATGCACTAATTACGCGCATACATTAGAGGGGGACGGAATAGTCAGAGCGCAATTTTCACATTTTCAATTTTCCGTCTATTTGACGTGCAGGTGAAGAGATGGCGAAGAGAGGCCGCCTTCCGTTTCAGCACCACCTCCCCACCACCTCCCCTTTATTTGCATAACATCCTAACTTGATGATATCCACAGGGAAACACCAGGTTGTATGCTTTCTGTTCGTTGAAAGCGCCGTCGCTGCTGCTGTGCCACTGTGTGCGAGACTCTATTAAAGTCCACAGGCCTTTCTGGCTTCCTGGTGTCATGCACATTGGTAATTTATTTAATTAAAAATGCAATTTATTCAACTCAAATTCGTGTATTGAACTCATGCCATGAGTAGACATACATGTATTTCATAACTTTCTCCTGCAGGCTTCCTCTGCTCCCTGTCAGCCCACGTCTCGTCCTCTCCAGTGAAGGCCATGAAGTGATACTAATAAAGTCCATCATTTGGACCAGCGGATTGTATTTTGCCTTGCAGGTCATTCAACTGGCGCCATCTCCTGGGGGGAATAGCAAATCGCTCTAACAGGTAAGGCCCAGACTATAATGTACAGACAGATTGTCGGAAATACACTCTAATGCTCTACATCCATACTGCACGATCCAAGTGCATCATGGTCGATGTATTTGCGCGTCTCCCACTTATCCATACCACTTTCCGCCTCTTGCTTTGTGGGCCATTTGACCTATTTGACCACGGACACAAGTGCGTTATTATCATCCCATTCCCCACGCTCAGTCCACGTTCACCTGGAGAGGAAATTTATGTGCACATGCCGGGACGGGCCTCTTTTGCCATCAGTTGTCTGTCATCCTACAAGTTTGTCCCTGTGCAAACTAGGCCCTTACATGCACCAACTGGCTCGTGGCCTTACGACTCATCCTCTATCCTTCATCCATCGTCGCGATCTGACATAATTGGACACTTGCTCTGCTTGAGAGGTCGAGCAGGAAAAGAAGGAAGGGGGGAGAAGCAGGAGAGGGAGCGAGTGTGTGTTGGTTGGGGTGGGAGGCTTTTAAGGCGCGCGTAAGCAAAGTTAATTAGCGGTTATTAACAGCCCGCATAATGAGAGCGAGAGGGAGTCAATTTAATGACTTTGTTAGAGCGAGTTCAGAGCGACAGGCGATGATCGAAACAACAAAGGCAAGCGCGCACGCAGCCATCATCCGTAATTTCCAGCGGTAATGCGGTCTGATCAGAAACAAAGGGTTCTAATTTCGTTCAACTGACTCGATAATTTGTCCTTATGTAAGGAAAATAATTAATGACTTAATGCTTCAACAGAAGTAGCGTTCTTTTGGGGATGGGGGAGTCGGATGCCTTGTTTGCTGGAGAAGGTCGTAAGGAAATCAATTTCCTGGCCTATAATTATTTACATCATGAATTTAAAACGTGGACGTGTGCTTCTGCTTTGGTTAGTGTGCAGTCTATTAGGAGAGGAGAGGAGGAGTCTTCAAATCTTCTTCTCTTAGACAAATTGTGTGTGTGGAAACAAATAAGCCACTTGTCATAGTGTAGCTACTGTAGTATGGCCGGTTTTTTCATTAAAACACAAACACAATCTCACAGAGTTTGGAAAAATGTGGACAACATATTATCTAGGAGCTATCTCAAAGTCTAAATTTGATCCCTCATCAGACCGGGTTTTGTTGGTTTGGGGGATAGATGAGAAGCCCACCTGATCTCACCGCGGAGCTCATCTGAATTGATGGCCCTAACTCCTGTACCTGTTCCCGACAATGTGCCAGGTTATTGTGGCTGCTGCATTTCAAAATTATCGAGGCGTGCGCATCTTTACGCATGATTTCATCATTCCACAGATGGGTTGAGTCGGAGGAAAGATGTGAGCTCTATTATCGATTGCGAGGACATGAGCCGCCTGCGGGCCACTCTAGGATTCATGGCAGGTGGATAGGTCACCCACACGAGAGTGGCAATTTCACGGCCCCCATTGTCTTCACTGATTACTGCTTTGATCACAGGAATCAAGAGCCCGAGACTCTCGTAAACCTACTACGGAGTCCGGGAGCTCGTGAGCTGAAGAGGTCATCATCATCATCATCATCATCATCATCATGATCATCTGCTACATCATCATCATAACCGTCATCATCATCGCTAGTTGACCATACAAACCTGGGGTGCCTTGTGTTTTCACAGCCGCGTTGCCCTTTTATTGATTGCGTGCCTTAATTTTAATTCGATTGCGCGAGTGTCAAAAATTCCGCAAGAATCATCCTAGTAATGAGATAATCAAAGTAATATATGCAAATCAGTTATGTTGCCAGCTTATCAAAACCGGAGTGCCCCCCCTTGAGTCTGAAGAAGTCCATTTATTCAGTTAGTGGCAATACCTTGCGCAAATGGCGCGATGCAAATGACAGTTGATTAGACTAAATTAAGAACCTCGTTTCTCCCTGACCTTGTCTGAGTTTTATGTAAATTCTTTTTTTCTTGCTTTAATGTGATAAAAATGCATTTTACACCCCGCCCTTTGCAAATCTGAACAATATTTTCCATGAGAGAAACAATGGTCAACCTGTAACTCACTGTATCAATAGCTTGGATAATTCTCTCTGTCTGTCTGTCTTTCTGTCTGTCTCACAAATCTCAGTATATCTTGACCCCGGTGCAGCTCCCACAGGGACAGAAAGTGTGCGGCTATAACTTCCTTGCTGTGGGGGAGTGTGCCTTGAAGATAGACTAGGTGTGTGTGCATCTGAGTGTGTGTCTGCATGTGTGTGCCTGTGTGTGTTTACACGATTATGTGTACTCATGTGTGTACCATAACATATTGTCTTAGGGGACAGAGAGAGTGCAGTTGAGACTTCCTCTCTGTGGGGTGTGTGGGGCCTGTAGATGGGAAAGGAATAAATCCAATATAGATTGCAGGGCTGCGCTGCCTCCCGCTGGGGACCCTCAGACTTGCAGGCCAGGATCGAAGTGCTTTTCTCCCCCTAAATTGGCCTGAGAGGCCGCAGGAGCAGGCGAGCTACACCCCCAACACTGGGACTGCCTACGACCTAATGATGGTGCTGGAGACATACACACATATACACATGCATACACAGAGACAGAGATGTACGCGTGTGCACATACACACTGAAAACTCACTCACAATCATTCCCAGATTGATATAACATCAGCCGCACACTTGCAACAGTCAAACACACACTTGGACAAGAAAACCACACAGATATAAACACACCCTCCTCGTTCTCTGATGTTGAACACACTCATTCCTTGTCCAAAGACCATTCACCTCAAGTTTTCCTCTTCACATCTCAGACCACCCCTCAAAACTACCCTAGCTAAACTACAGATTTAGAGGCATCCTCACTACCTGTCCACACACTCCAGAGGGAGGAGAGAATAGTATAACTGGCACCACACTAAGTGTTTTGGACTGATACACACTCCTGCCCTTTGGTTCCCCTACAAGGAAAACACCACCAGCACCCCAATGCCATTACGCTCAAACACCCAGCCACTGTCATTTTGGTTCAGTCCAGGGAGCTAATGCTATTTGTGATGAGGAGTCTGGTGTGTTGCTGGGTCAGGTCCAGAGACAGTGTGACAGAATATCCTGTAGCTGGACATTTGTGGCTCAGTATGTCTCGTTACCTGCTCACAGAGCATTTTATGTTAACTCCAGCATGCTGCTAGCTCATCTGTGGAGCGTAACGGGCTGCAGAGGTGAATACAAAAGGCAGAGCCATGCATATATATTAACAGCTCAGTTTTCATTTTGAACTGGTGCTCAGATGCTTGGAAAGTGTTTATACCACATTGTTGCAGCGACTACAGCTTAAAATCACCATTTCCAACTAAATACTATTCATCCTCTTATTCATGTATGATAAGTATCCAGCCAAAGTAGCAGACAGATTTGCATTTAAGCCTCTTTCATCTAATCATTTCTCTTCTGTTGTAGCCGATGCAGACTGTAGTCTAATCTGTTTAGTTGCAGAGAAAAAGAATAATAATGGACACACTGCTGCTCGTATTATTCCTATATATTTCTATAATATTATTGAGGAGATAAGAAAGATAACTGAAGGGATGGTCCAAGTCCCTAAAGCAGGCAAAAATTTAACATCCTGACCCAACTCTTTTTTTTCAACTTGCTTTTTTTGGGTCAGTTCTTCAGCAAAATAGTGCTCCTCATTTAGCCAGATTTCAAATCTCAGTGTGATTGGTCCATTGCACGGTAGTTTTATTGGCTGTAAATTCTCAGAAAATCATAGGATATTGACGAATGTGAGAAAATAAATGGAATTTATTGTTTCCATAAAAATAACTTTGTTTTAAACAGGAAAAAAAACAGGTCTTAAGTGTGTTTGTGCCCTGTAGCAGAAACTGCAGTTCTTGAAGGGCCACTGGGGGCTTGTTTCAAAATCAAGTTAACCCTCATAAAACCTTATATTAAAATACCCAAATTTACAGCAAAAGTAAACATAATGACAGCTGGGTATAAAGAATGCTTTTACTCTCTATAACATATTTGTCTATTTGTGACAATTGTTGTCTACGTCATATTAGGGTTTAAAGTTATGCATAATTAAGGCCATGGCCACTTTGAGTGACAGCAACCAGTTGTCTGCTGGGTGTCACACAGTCAATGGTAGCAACATGTATCCTCCCCAGCTTCTTTCTCTTTTAAAATATAGTCCTCAGTAATACCAAAGTAAAAGCCTCATGAAATGTAGTCCACAAAGCAATGAGGCTCAACACAGAGGCTCTGCCCACAGTCTGGTCTCATCATGCATCATGTGTGTTACTCATCCACTCTCCTTCCTTGTCCACTGACTTCTGTTTGCTGTGTTGTCTCGTTTCTTTTCTCTCCTTCTCTTTTTGTTCTCTACTATTTTCCACATTGAATGTTCTCTCTGTCATCGCCATCATGTGTCTCTTGTCTCTTGTCTGATACACCTTTCACCTTCAATTCTCCACTCCTGTACATTACATTATGCTTTTGTAACATCGGCCCAACAGCTTGTGGCTTTTTTCATGTCTGGTTTCTTTCAACAGCTCATCTGTGGCTGTGTAGACAGAAACATTGCTCTTCATGTTTACATTAAATGCTCTGCAATAATTCAGCAGGTACGCACAAACAGAGGAAAATTCACACTAAATGCCTTGAATGCAAAGACAAATACATGCAGTACATAAACACAGGCCACAACAGATACACAACAAAATCCTTTTGACATCAATAATTGGTAAATCCTCTGATTAACTTGTAAGAATTGTCCTTAGAGTGCTTAAGTAATTGTGTTTGTGTGTGTCCTTTTTTATTGCATGCACCCCCCACTCTTTAAAGCACATCTTTATAACCAAGCAATTCCAAAGCAATTTTCTCTGTGGGAGGAGAGTGTAATTTTCTATTCTGTGACACTGTGATGTGTAAGAAACTGGGAGCTGGCGCTAAAAGGCGTCTGTAGCGTGTGTCTTGGTGTGGGTGTGAGCCGCTTTAATGGCCAACGCGGGGCGGGTGGCGGTGGTGGTGAGCGGCTGCATGTCAGGAAGGCCATCATTTAATGACTCCCAAATAGTGCCCTCCTCGTTAGAGCTATCGTCCTGGAAACACGAGGCTGTGAACCAGGAGAGCGCCACACGCTGCAACAGTCTTTTATCTTCATATTAAACCATTTGCATAACATTACCGCCATAGATAGGATTCAGGAGATACTCAACCTACTCAGGGAGAGACAGAGAGGGTATACTACATGTCCTTGCAAATCTAATCAGCGTTAAATGGAGCTGTCAAATGTGCGTGTGTGAGAGTGTGTGTGTGTGGTACTGGATGGCTCATGTCAGGAGTCATTTAACATTAAGCTGCAAAAGTGTGTAACAGGGCTGTAATTACAAAATACAAGAATCCAAGCTATTTCTTGTTAGATGTGACATCCAAATACAGCAGTTACCCACTAGTGATACACAAGATAAGGCCAGGTGGCAACAACTCAGATGTCATGTGCACTTATGTCCTTCACAAAGTTAAGTTTTGGTGGGTTGTTTTTGTTTTTTTTTCTTGACATGTTGGTCAAAATTTACGTAGCTGCAGCATCTCTAGAGAACACAAAGACGTAGCCAGTTAGAAGAAATCGCATAAGTATACCATTTTTTTAAATTGCTGGTGTGGTTTGCAGTGATTGAATGGTTGAATTTTGTGTTATATCAGCAGGCTAACAAAAGACTCGATCAATCCACGTTTTGTGTAGGTTCAACACCTATCTATCCTGTGCAAAGTGATGTTTTGCTTTGCTTTGTGTCTATATGTGAATATCTGACAGCTGCTTCCCCCCCGTGCTCAAACAAGAATAGAGAGAAGACGAAGGAGAATCTCATCACTGTGGAGAAACAAGAGCAGCAAAGTGTGTAAGCACACACTAATTAGTTGTTGCTACTTGCTACTGCCTGATTAATTTAATCAAAAGTACACTTGATCTATATATAACCACCAGTATGGGTGTAGTAAATATTACAAATTGGCAGATAGGGTATAAAAAAGCACTGCTCCAGTGATAAAAGATCCCTAATATATTTTCCTAAAGTTTTCACCTTGTTTTGAGAATCCCTGAATGAACACTGGATCAAATAAATGATACATATAGTAGAGTGTATTTGTGTGTTTGTCTTTCAAAGAGCTATAGAGCATGTTGGAAGCCTCAGCACTGGTTAGTAAGATATAATACCATCATAGTGATTACAAAAAAGCACGCTGGTAAACACACACAGGTGATTATTTTGTCCAATAAGACCCCTTTCCAGGACTGTGTGGGCATGTGCAGACTGTTTGACTGACATTTCCCACCTTTTTGGGAGGAACAAAATACATCTTAATTATTCTTATTAATGCACTGAGTTTACCTGCCTTACATAACTCACGATATATATTTTTCCAGCTGTGAACTGAACAGGGTTATAATAACCCAGAGTAATTGACAACACCTGTTTAGCTGTGTGGGACCTTTAAGGGATCAGTTCACCCATAATAATAACAGCATGAAGAAAAATGTGTTCTCTCAGATACCAATAATAGCATATAGCCATGCAGATGGACACGTTGTACAGTTCAAACCAGTTAGAGTTTTTCCAGATATTCAACAATTTGAGCAGCACAACTGCACTGACAACGTTCCTTTCATCTCCATTGTAGTTTTGGGGTGGTGGCAGAAGTCTTGAAATAAAATGTCTGTAAATCTCAACCAATAAAAACAATCTCCAAGGCTAGACACCCTTAAGGGTAGATGTGACGGCCTTCTATGTTTGTATGTGTGTGTGCGTGTGGTGTTTTAGGTAAAATGACCCTGTAATTCTATGAAGGCCAGAGTAAAGAAGAAGGGGTTAAAGATAGCACAAACATTGTGATAGGAATGAAGGTTTGTGCGCTAGCATGATCTATGAAAGGCTAAAGATGTCATCACATCACAGAATAAGCTTGTAACTGTGTGTGTGTCTGCCTGTGTGAGAGTGTATGTGTGTGTGTGTGTGAGAGAGAGGGAGAGTGAGAGATTACTTGTTTATGCATATGGGGAGAGACTGTGCCAGGTGAGTGTACCATTTACCATCAAGCCATTGAGTTCAGCAGGCATCTAATAACAAAGCATTTATGGCCCACTTACGCATGCATAGATATAACTGTCAGTAGGCAACAACTGTCTCTTCTCTCCTGTCTCCAGCTATTCCTGCCTCTCTTAAAACACACAGGCACCATCCGGATTGGACCCAAATACTCTAGACTTCTATCATCAGACTCGGGATGAAATTAAAATCGCTCATTTTCTTTCTCCATGCAAGGAGCAGATCAATTTCCGGAGACTGGGACGTGATATTTTCCTGCCATTGGGCTTTCTCGTCTTAGGCACAGCACCCTGACTGGCTACCAGCGGGGGGCCCGGGACTGACTGCACGCCTCGTCGGAGAACAGTTACTTCTGCCGTGGCGAGTTTATTTGCGCCTCGCTATGAGAATTGCCATCATTTACCCTTCCCCAACACCTCCCAAAAAGAAAAGAAATAGACAAGAGGGGAAGCGAGGCAAGGATGAGAGAGGCGAAATTGATTCTTTTTGATACATGCTGCACGGGGGACATTAGGTACCCCTCGTTTGACCATCTATTTCAAGAAATGAACTGAATAAATTTTGCGTGAAGTAATGTATAGGCCTTTCGGAGGCCTTTTGCTGTTGTTCACGTCGAGAATGAATTGCTCGCTCCAGCATGCAGAGGTCATCCTGTGTATTATGCTGAATTTGAGAGAAGTCGATTAATTATGCAGCTGTACAGGAACTTTAAATAAAACAGTAACTCAGCGTGTGTTAAGCATGACAAAATTAAAGGCAACTTTATGAGCCAGTGAAGCATTTAATCTGGAGAGATGGAGGCCCAGCGTTCAGACTGGTGGCGTGTTCGCCTCCGTTGCAGTGTAAACATTTAAGTTTGTCTTCAGCAGTGGTGGAAAGCAAGTACTTTTACTCAGGTACTATACTTAAGAAGGTACTTGTACTTTGCTTGAGTATTTCCATTTTGATTCCATAACCCTATGCAACACAATACTTCTACTTCCCTTATCTAAATTTCAGAGCAAGAAAGTGTACTTTTTACTCTTACTACATATATCTGACAGTTTTAGTTACAAGTTACTTGCTACATATTCATATAACGATGTTCCATATCCTTCTTGTCCAGTCCAGTATCTTAAATGTGGTTTGTATGGTTTGATTTAAAAAACATGGATTTACTGAAAAATATACTACCACAAAGCTGAAAACAGGCCATTTTTTAAAGTTTCCTTTTTTTATGTGGCTCCGGCTACAAATATATAATGATTTTTTTTTAGAATATGGTGCATTGGTGCAGATCAAAACCTAACACCATATAAATAAATAGTTAAAATAAATGCAACCTTAAACAAAAACATCCTTGAAAAGCATTTTACTTAACAAAAAAAATAAACAGTGCTTTATATTATGATTCATTTTTAAGCTTGCAACATCTGGTGGGCCAAGTTCAACCATATGGCAGGCCTACTTTGGTCCGCAGGCCTCACTTTGAGCAGCCCAAGCCTAGATGTTTGTTTTGCAGGACGTGATGATGTGCATGACACTGTTGTTTGCACAAGCAAGTCACATATGAGGATATCACGTATGACCACGTTGTCCCTTTAACAGACTTATGTTGTGTCTTTTAACCTACACTGTATTTTCTTGGTTTAGACTTAGTTTTCCATACTTTGTTTTAGCCTATAGGTCTATAATATTTCCAATAATAGCTTTAATAAAATGAGGATACTCTTGCATCCACTGTTTCTTCTTCCCCATCTCATTTTATCCCAAATAGGCTAAAAACTGTAAGTTGCAGGTGTCTGTGAAACCAGAAACAAGAACCTGAGGTGTCCCTTCCCCCTTAAACTGGACTATGTTACCTCTATGCTGCACTCAATACTTTTAAACGTAGTCTTGGTTCTTGTTTGTCTTGGCAGCGACGCTGGTCCTGTATTTACGCACATTTTGGCCACCTGACCCGTCCTTTCCTCTTAAAATGAAGACCCCACTGTTGCGTCACAGAGTCTGTCGCGGCCTAATTAAACCCATATTGAGAAAGAGTGAAAATCCAACCCCCTTCTCCCTCTCTGTTCATAAAACTGCATGCACGCACCCTGCAGTGGATTTTGACCGAAGATAATGCGTTAAGAGTCAGACAGATAGGATAGCTGCAAGTTAATTTGTGACCAGTGAAACACTCTCACAGCTGAAGATTTTTACTCACAGAACAATGGCTGGACTCAAGGTAAGGCAGCGTTTACTCAGTTCAACACTGTAGTTTACAAAGTTTGTGTTTAGTTTGAAACTACGCTTCTGCTAAATCCCAAAAGTTTCTGGTTTAGGTAACTTAGTCATAGTTTAAATAAAAGGATAAAGAAAGAATACATCTCAGGATTAGATAATATATGTGCACCAAAAATGCGCAAAGTTTGACTGAACTTTGAGCCATCCTTAAGGAAAACAGAAGCAGATCGGCTTACTTAAGGGTGGGGGTGCCTCCGACCAATCACAGTGCTGCATTCAGCATCTGCCCAGATGTTGTGTTGGACGCCTCGAAACTTCAAGAGAACAACGATGTTGAGGTTTTAAAGGCTCATGTCAATATATTTTTATGTAAAATTTCATGTATGCATTCATGTAGGCCTACTTTCACAGTGACCATTTAAAGCTATTTCCAGACCACTTCCCCAGGCAGGCCTATTTATTCTTTATGAAACTTAACAATATTTCACTAGTAATTTTTATATAATTTAAGCGTCATTTGCTTGACACTATTAGGGTGTTGTATCCGTTAGGGCGCAAAAGCAAGTGGAAATGTGTCAGTTCGTAAGAGGAAAAAATATATTTTATGTATTTATTTTTTAATGAACAGGATTAAATGATTTATGACTGACAGTTCATGACAAACTATCTTTGTAGAAAGTGCTGGAGATTTTGCTTCTCTGACACAAAATAAACGTCCCAGCTGAATTAAATAACTCTCAGTTAATGAGACACAAACTTGAGCTTTAAAACCATTTTACGCACGAACTTTGGGCGCACCAAAGGCGCATGAACGCGCACATATGGAAACCATCTATGCCCGCAAATGTGCTTTTTGCAGGCTAACAGTGACTCAGCAAGATTTCTTTGCATTGTGTCAGGTTTGTGTTTTTCTGTGTTGGAGAAGACATGATCAGTGTCAGTGTAGAAGGATAGTAAAGTTATAACCCAACCATAATTAAAATATCGATCAAAAAGTGACGTGGATGATGTTTGTGCAATTAATCTGTTTTTGTACCACAGTAGACAAAAATCACGGGTGACTACGAGGGGGGAAATTTGGCATTACTGCAGTTTGTTTTATCATGGATCTAATGTGAAACAATATGACAACAATTAGCAAAAAGACAAGCCTTAATGACAAGCCTTCAAATTTAATTATAACCAGCATGAACACATTTATCCTGCATTACAATGAAGCTGCATGGTGTTTACATGTGTTTTTATTTATTTTTTACTTTAGCTTGAGTTAATGTCTCTTTCTCTGGCAGTACATTAGCGGTTTTGGAAACGAGTTTTCCTCTGAAGACCCTCGCTGTCCTGGATCCTTGCCCGAAGGACAGGTAACACACATACGAACACACATTAGGATCAAGTTAGAATACATTTATTCAATAATTCATTCACTATTTTTTTGCTTTATTCTATGCATTTGTGTAAGTGAATTGCCTGAATTCTTAATTTAACATCAGGGGAGTTAGAAGGTGTGAGTTTTATGCCAGAGGCATTAAATTCTGTATTTCCATAAAATTCTGTATAAACATCTTATATGATGTTTGTATTATGTCTCTACAGAACAATCCTCAGGTCTGTCCCTATGGCCTCTATGCTGAGCAGCTCTCTGGCTCTGCCTTCACCTGCCCACGGCCAGCCAATAAGAGGAGGTACTCATCTCTTTCTGACTTGTCCACCATTTTAAGACTAGATGGAGCTGAGAAATTAAGAATGACTCAACAATTGTTCCTTTTCTTCCTTCAGCTGGTTGTATCGCATCTTGCCATCGGTCAAACATAAGCCTTTTACCCTTGTGCCCTGTGGAAATCTAACAGAGAACTGGAATGAAGTGGAGCCTGACCCAAACCAGGTTAACAGAAACCCAAAAAGAAGCATTACTGCTCAGTTAGTCTTTGTATCAGGTCAAGAAACTGGATAGCCTAACTTGAGATAGGTTGAAATGTGCTAATATGAATCCCACTGCTTTTCTTGAAAAGACAATCAGAGCTGCAAACACTAAAGCCTCTATACTTGACTTACATATTTAACTCATAGTTGTGCTCTACCAACAAAGGCAACCAAGAGTAGGGTGCATCTTACAAGAAAAGCAGTGGGATCCATAGTAACACATAATAAAACAAGTATTTCTATCAGCACATGTAAAGCTCAGTAGCTAGCATCTTAATTTTTGTAGTACAGGCATGAGAATGGTCTTTTAGTAGGTGGACTTTGCAAAATGTCACACTGAGCTACTCTTTAGGCAAACATGTAGAGTTGATTTTTATTTGCAATCCTGCAACTGTCATCCCATTTTTGTCTTGACTAAAAGTGGTTCACAGAAATATCCAAAATCACTTTCTTTCAGCTGAGATCACCCACTAAAAACAGTTAGTTAAGAACAGAGAAACAGAAGATTAGAATTTTGTAATGTGGGATAACTGCACCTTTTCTAACTTTGACAGAAATTAGTGTGCTTCTTTGGAATCTCATCACTCAAAATTATAAGCTAATTCAGAAAGTATATATTTTAAGGCCTTTTAAGACTTCTCTGCACCATTGAATTCCTCTAAATTCTCTGTATTTAGTGAATACTTAGAATCTAACTCTGATTTTCCCTCACAGCTCCGTTGGCTGCCATTCACTATCCCTAAAACTGCAGAGAAGAAAGTGGACTTTGTAGCTGTGAGTTGAACTTTGTTGTTTTCCACATTATTATTTTATTTTATCTATTTCTCAGTTCACTGATTAGAATTTTGCACATGTGTATGTTGCAGGGTCTGCATACTGTCTGTGGTGCTGGAGATGCCAAGTCTCGTAACGGCATTGGCATTCACATGTACACCTGCAACACCTCCATGGTTGACAGGTGTGTATGCATTAGTGTGCAAATGTTTCCAATCATGTAACAAATAGATTCATTTTCACATATTGAACGGCTGCAAAATCTTTGGTTACGATTTGACGATCATTTCCAAGCTCTCACTTTTTTCCTCTTCTTCCAGGTGCTTCAACAACTCAGACGGAGACTTTCTGATTGGTGAGGAGAAGGGCTGTTGATGTTTTCACTGTTTTGTATCACAAGAAACAATGATAGCTCAATCCTGAGTCCTTGTTCTCCCTCAAATTTCCTTCTCTATGCCTCGCTTTGTCTGTTTGTCACTCTAGTCCCCCAGCAGGGTGAGATCTTGATCACCACAGAGTTTGGGAAAATGATGGTCGAGCCGAATGAGATCTGTGTCATCCAGGTGAGATCTATGCTTTTCATCTCCCCAGTTTCACCCAGAAATCTACCATTTTGTCGGCCAACTCACGCCATTTACCATATTTAGAAAGACATGGATTGGTACTTTCAAAAAATGACCTTAAAAAATGAATAACAGTGGAAAGAGATTTGAGCCTGTGAAAACCTGACCTCTAGGATTTGCAACGTTTTACACATTGAACACATCAGTCCATGAACCCAAATGTCCAGTTTGTACCAGTACATCCTACACTTGATTCAAAACAATACCTTCACCATCCTTCTTATGTGTTTTGTCAGCAAGGGATGCGCTTCAGTGTGGATGTGTTTGGAGAGACCCGAGGTTATATACTGGAGGTGTATGGAGCCCATTTTGAACTTCCTGACCTGGGACCCATAGGTGTGTGTGTATTATGTTTGTGAGGGTGGGAGCATGTACTGTATGTTATTCCCTTCTTGAAATCTGCATGTCAGCGTCTTGTCTAGCCATGAGGTTTGCATTCGTGATTTTGAAAGAAATGAAACAACTATTAGTTGGGTTGCCATAAAATTAGGCACAGATGTCATGGTCGCCTCAGAATGATTTATACTCCCCTTGATGACCTATAAGTGTTTCAACTAGGTTAGAAAAATGGTCAGATAAACTGATTATGACCAAGTGCCTGCAAAATTACCTCCCATCAACCTCAGTTTTATGTGTTCAGAAATTATTAACAAATATTAAAATACAAACGTGTCAAAATACAATGAGGAACATTATATACATTCTACCTACTTAACACTAGCATATTTGCATTGCCACCATCTCCATGTTAGCATGCTGAGGTTAGCATTGCCTTAAAGAGCTGCTAGCACAGCAGTGGTATTGTTTATATAGATTTGGATTATTTTGTGTGTATATGTATGACTATGTATGTATGTTTCTCAGGAGCCAATGGTTTGGCCAACCCAAGAGATTTCCTGTGTCCAGTCGCTTGGTATGAGGATCGCACAGTGGCCACAGGTTACACCGTCATCAACAAGTACCAAGGAAAGCTTTTCGCCTGCCAACAGGTAAACCTTTTTTTTTGACATTTCAGTTTGTGTGTGTCAGGAAACTGACATGTACATAGGCGATTTATGAAAGGGGCCCACACATATGGCATACCTGCCCTATTACCCTATTTATTTATGTTTTTGCCTCAGTAGACACCACTGAACCGCAACAATGACTAACAGGAAACTGTCCAAGTGAAGCATATGATCCATTAGCTGCTCTTGCCAATTGAATTGCCATCCCTGATGATTTAATATTGAAGCGTTAACTGTTATCCGTTCAGCAGGTTTCCGCCTCGACTCCCTTATGAGTCTTAATCACTCATAATTAGTTAAGGCATTCTGGAGTTACAGACAGTGAAGCTCTGCTTTGTAGGAAAAACCTTTCCCAAGTTAAGCATTAATTTCACCATATTTCACTCAGGGAATGATCCAATCCCTCCCAAAATGTCCTGTTGGGCGCATAATTGGATCGACACATAATGTCTGACAGGAGGTTTTTTTTACTGAGACAGGGAGGAGGTGGGAGGAGAGGTTTGTCAGGGGTGGGGGTTGGGGTGTTGTAACCGTGGAAACCGTGTCAAACCACACTGTTATTATTCATCGAGGGAAGTACACAAGGGCAAGATACCGTCTTTTTTGTAGCAAAACAAACATTTTTTCATCTCTCTCGCTGCCTCTACTTGATTATCCGCCCCTGTTATGTGCTGAGTGTCAGAGGTGGAGGTTGTTGTCTGCACCTGACACTCTTCCTGGTGTCCGTCCACCCTTCCCACAGCCAGGATGCTGAGGCTGCAGCGGCAAGAAAATAAGATGGGGGACGCGGGCCTCATCTCAGGGAAGATGCTGCTGCTCCCGACTAGTCCTGCTGTTCTGTTCCCCCGCAGAGCGCTGAAATTGCTCAAATTAACTTATTATTTGCTTGACTGGGCCAATATGTTTGTGTTTTGTGTGCATGTGTGTGCAAGTGCATGCTCTCCTCCTTTTTTCCCTTCATTTTAATCGAATGTAGTGGAGTTACCACAGACAAATGTCCAAAAGATTACCAGGGCCGGGTGTCCCAAAGGCTCTTTTTATTTGGTAGCAACTGAAAACTGTGTTAAATAAAGAAATTTCTTGTTTTTATGAATTCCGCATGTGTATGAATTAACTTAAGCACATCTATACTATACTTGCATACGTGTGTGAGCTTTTTTTTGTTAATGTGTATTCACTGTTCGCGTGTGGAAATGTGTGTAAGCATGTGTGTAAGGAGCACACAGGTCACTCAGGAGGCAGCTTGAGTTGTAATGAACTATATTGATTTTAGAGCTGCTGTTGAATGTCTTTTTCGCAGTGACATTATCAGAACAGAGAAACTATATAAAATTGCTGCGGTTTTAACAATCAAGATAAAGAAATATCTCTGCACCCACTGTTACTGCTGCTCCCTCCCCCCATAACTGCGCCGCTGCGAGCGTCAAAATGCTCAAAGTTTGAGAAAGTTTGATTGTGAAGCCAATTACCCCACAATACCTAGAGCCGCATTTCACAAAGAACAGGGGGAAAATGAAAGAGAAGAAAGAATGAAAGAAGCACACCCTCTTTCACAATCAACCCTTTTCATTATGACCATTTTTTTTTCTCTTTATGTCAAGAAGTACTCTCTCTGGGAATTTAAGATTACAAAGACATTATTCATTATTCCCTTTTCCCTGTGAAAAGCTCAATTTAAAGTCTTTTGTGTTTGTTGCCGGGGTAGACTCGTCTTATTTGTTTGGTTCTGTGCTCTGCATGTAGGATTTCTCTCCTTTCAATGTGGTGGCTTGGCACGGGAACTACACACCATACAAATACAATCTGAAGAACTTCATGGCTATCAACTGCGTGGCCTTCGACCATGCGGTGAGAACTTAAGGACACAGACGCACTCCAGCATATACTGTACTCTGATAAAATATACAACAAATATATGAAGTAGTCTTTGCTTTTTACTTTTAAAGTGAATTAACCCCGACTCTAATTTATGTCACATGATTTAATAATGATAGGATCCGTCCATCTTTACGGTGCTGACTGCCAAATCCACCCGACCAGGTGTGGCCATTGCAGACTTTGTCATCTTCCCCCCTCGGTGGGGTGTGGCTGATCACACCTTCCGTCCGCCATACTATCACCGTAAGACCAAGCATTGTTTCTTTTCCAGCATAGTTTGTTTGTAAGTAGAAACATGGGATTTTGAGCCTTCGGTTGCTGAATTTGAATGGAAGTCTCATATTCTGTCTTTTGAGGTTAATTTTAGTCTGTAATAAAACAAGCGTGTCCATTTACTCAGCCAGTGTCAAGACAGCGGGTGATAACAATCCACCTGCTGTAGGACTCATGTCAGCCCACCGCAGCACCTTTTGTCCATTTTAACCACAGCTCTATTAGGCCATCTGGTGGAACTCAGTGTTCACAGCTTGTTCTTTGTATGGCAAACTTTACCCGGAACAAAGCTATGTTACAGCTCCTCCTGCTTGTCGTTTTAGGTAACTGCATGAGTGAATTTATGGGTCTGATCAAAGGCCACTATGAGGCCAAAGAAGAGGGCTTCCAGCCAGGCGGAGCCAGTCTCCACAGCATTATGACCCCACACGGCCCGGATGCTGACTGCTTTGAGAAGAACAGCACTGCAGCGCTCAAACCTGAGAGGGTTGCTGAAGGAACCATGGTAAAAAAAAAAAGTTTTTAGGGTTAGGTTAAGAAAAATTAAAGGATTTAATAAATGATTATAAAACCATCTCAGTGCAGATAATAATATGTTCCATGTCTTTTCCTTCTCTCAGGCTTTCATGTTTGAGTCTTCCTTCAGCATGGCAGTGACCAAGTGGGGTCTACAGACATGCCAGAGACTTGACAAAAGCTACTACCACTGCTGGGAGCCTCTACGCAGCCACTTTAATCCTAACTGGAAGCCCAGCAAGCAGAAGTAAAAAAGAAATAAAAGCATACAAACATAACATATATATAGATAAAGAAAATCATAATTTCAGTCTGTGAAATATAGTAATCATCAATCCAATATTTGTGGAATGCGACTTTGTGTTGTTTTATCAGGTTTTTTGATGAAAGTACCAAAGAAATAAAGTCATTTATTTTATGCTGCATAAACTGTTAATGTACATGTAATTGTAAAGTTCAGTCATGGTGGATTCATTCGCATTTTTTATCTCCTGTTTTAACATTTGGAGAATAATTACACTATGCAGTGGACACTTGTTCCCGAGACTGTCAAAGCATGATATAACACATTGTACATTATAAATAAAAGGAAAATTTATAACAATAAAAGGCCACCTTTCTCTGTTTAATATACTGAAGTGTTGCTGATAATAGTCTGGTGTAACCAGTAACTCGGCAAAATTCGGATTAATATTTCAAACAAACTCCACAGTCAGCTAATGACTTAATGATTCTCAACAATTAGTGCAACTGTTACACAACATATATTATTATCCCATTACATTCCCTTGTGGCCCCAGCAGTTGCTGTTTAGCAGAAGTTACATACTTTTGCTTAAACTGTGACTCAGGCACCCCAATGGTCTTTGATTAAGTGTATTTAATTTAAATTTTCTCTATAAATACTCATTTTTATGGAAAGGGATTTTAGATGGTGATTTTAGTGTCAGGAGCTTGATGATGGTTTTAGTACATGTTTGTGCAGAGTTCCCACCCTAGTCTGTGGACATGAAAGAGATAAACACATCAAAAAATATGCTTTGCCATCTTTCACACTTTTGCCTCCCCAATTAAAACCACATTTTTTTTTACAATATCACTTTATTTGGATAATAATAATTACATGCACTGGCATCACTAGAACATACAGGAGGTCTATATACATCGAAGCTCATGATGACAGGCCGAACTTGCGCTTGAATGTCCCAGCCTTAATCTGCTCCTCCTTCGTGTCCTGTAAAATAGACAACAAACAGATGATAGGTTAATACAGTTTCCATGGCAACAAAGTCATATCACCCTCACCCTGCTCACTTTCCAGACTTTTTCCAAACTGCATGTTTTATGAGTGAGCATTTTATGATTTTCAAATAGTTTTTTTCATCCCGTGGAGAGAAGCAGACAAACATGACGGCCCAGAACTGTTACTATTGCCCCAAATTCTCACTGGAATTTCTATTGGTGAGGATTAAGAGGGTGAATCTAAATGACAATGGGTTGGAAAATAAAAGCAGGCAGCAATTTAAGTAAAGCTTTTTTTTTAAGTGAACAAAAAAAAACCAAAAAACAGATCAACTGCACACCCACATAAAAGGAAATAATGACTTGCATCTTCAACTAGAGAGCTTTCAGGTGTCTTTGATGCCTTTCAAGACAAAGTAATACATTTAAGGATTATATCAGGGAAAAATATTTTTTGAATTGCATCATCACAGTGTAAGAAAAGCTAATAAAACTGATATAAGTGCAATAACAAAGGGAAAACATAGTGTTGTCATACCAGTATTTTGTTGTTTAATGCATCACAATAAAGAAAGAATATCAGCTGACTTGACCACTAGTTTCGCACTTGGTATTGATACATACAATAAAAGAATACAGCAGTAGAGGATGAAAAAATAAGTCAAACAGAACCATAATCAGCAACATTATGCTGGCAAATACAGTACTTATCTTTAATTTTATTCAGTTTATTGTAATTTCATTTTAATCCATCAGTCTTGCTCTAATTTCTCTAGAAAAGACTTTTGGGCCCAAAACTATGACCAAATGGCTCTCTAAAGGTCAGTATATTCTTCCCATGCTGAATGTACTTTTGGTTCTGAGTAGAGACATTAAGTCGAGCAAGTGTCTCTGGAGTGATAACAATTTAGTCGTGCAAAAAAAGGCCAGATAGAAAGAATTAGCAACATATGTTTGAACCTGAGTCAGACCCAGATTCAGAAAAAGAGTTTGTTGTGTACAAAATCTGCAATTCCCAAAGCTATCATGATGATAAGTGATGTTAGCATCTTTTGTTTAAGTTGTGTGTTAGCTTGTAACATAGAGTGGCTAACACAGTGTCAGTGGTTGTGCTAGCACAACTCTCACTCTCAGAACTGAAAATTCACCATGTGCCGGAGGCTCCAAGTTTCTTTGCCTGGCTTTTAAATTTGTGATGTACAAAATGTCCCTTGCTCTGAATATTTTTAGTAGGGGAATGTGAAAATACCTAATCACTGTCATCAAAGTCTTACTTTTTAGTGAGTTATGTCATTCATAGATGAACGAGCTGTGATAATCAAAAAAGACAACGTTGTTGCATTTTGTCACATACCCTGTTTGTCTTGAGGACTTTGTAGAGGGTGACGAGAGGCACCACTCCAATCAAGAAACCCAGCAGAGATGTCTTGAATGTGGTTCTGAAGTGCATGAGGGAGTTGGCGCGTGCATGCACCCAGCGTGTCAGGGCTGGGTCTTCCTGTAAAGACAAAATATGAAATTCAATTGTCACATGTAAACTGAATCTCAAAAAGTATAGTAAGCATTGTGATGACAAAACAAAACTTTCTGTATCTTATATTGTGTTGACAAAGGCATATTAATTTGATGAAGGTCTGGTCAAACTATAGACCAAAAATTAAAAAAAAAAAAAATTCTAGGTGGGCTTAACCATCAACCCTACACAAAATGTAAGACCTTCTTCCCTTAAGACCTTTTACTTTAGTTGGATGTAAATGAATGAATGACTGGATATTGACTGAGCACTGACAGGCTAAATATTAGTAAAAGCAGGGGCATGTGGAGGGATCACTCTCCTGATAAGGCCTATGTATCCACAGTCTAAATTTTGACATGATAAAAGGGTAAAATGTAAATACTATATTGTGTTGAGTTGAGGAGTTTTAAATAAAGAGAAAACCAAATACTACTCCTACAGACACTGACAACAGGCTAAATGCAGTCTGAGTGATAGAAATGGTTACAGTTGCAGTTTAGACTACAGTGAGTGTAGCTGCAAGGATTGTAGTAAACATCTCAAACAGGTTTGTAGTAAATATCTCATACGTTGTTTACAAAAGTAAGAGTAAAAAGCAACGTCATGAGGTGCATTCATATCATTTCCAGCTTTTGAAAACACTAAAGCAACTGACAACATTCAACAGATAGAAACCTGGATTTAAACAGTGTGGAACTATTACAGAAAAAAATACTACTGACATTGTACTGTAGCTCAGCTTAAATTGGAAAACGTAGATGTGACAGTGTAAGCAATTGCATAAGTTTAAATACGGAATTCCTCAAGTCTGAAAGGGTTTCCAATTAATTTAACTTGTTTATTCAGTTTAGCAGTTTGCTAAACCATCTACACCAGTAACCTAGCACGTAAGCTACTGTTTGTGAACTGAAATTAATCAACCATTAAAAATCGCCAAAAAAGGCCACTTAGCCCGTTTGTGTTAACACAAAATGAACATAAATATGTGCCACTATCCTCGGTAAAAACCGAGGAACTTGTGCACCCTAATATGCTACCAGTAGCAAGTAGCCTAAGCCAGTTTCAAGGGTGACATTGCTAGCTAGCAGGTAGCCACTTACAATGAGCTCCTTTCTATACGGGTTATTAAGCTGCAGCTGATATTCCATCTTTAGCTTCGCTCGTAGTGCTGCCCTGTTCTCTTCGGCACGACGATACTCCTTCGAGAGGTTGAAATACTCATTTGGGTCCAGAGTTTTTGGCCGAGTGGCCAAGGGCGCTTCTTGGTAGTCCGCCATGATTGTTTGCTGACGGATGGAACGGAGCGGACGTGAGGTCGTGAAATCTCGCGTTGTTAATTCTTGCGAATCGTTACCATAGCAACATCAAACTTTCTCTCTCTGGACATGTCAAATAAAGTCATGAGCGTGTATAACAAAAAACAAGAAATGGAGGGGAGTGTCTTGGTTAAAATCGATAATGATTTTAAGAAGGAGGAGGTATATTCAGAAGATGACTGGAGTTTGACAGAAGGGGAAGAAGACCTGGAGGCCACGGTGAACGCGATCAAATACCGGGCAGAGGCCACTACCGCTGCTGCTGCTACTGTTCCCAGGCCCGACGCAACGTCCATCATACACCAGCCTGAGGCGGTGGATGGTTTTTTACGCAACTTTCTCTTCCAAATGAACATGGCTGACACACTCGACTGTTTTCAAAGTGAATGGACCGAGTTGGTGCAGAAAGGGCTATTGGATACAGAACGGGTTGGTGTTGTACCTGACGTGTACACTGAAAACAAACGCCTGGACAGCGAGCTGAAAAACGCGTTGCGGGAGGCGGACGAGTACAGACTGGCAGCCTCCGCCGCAGCTGAGACACTGTTGAGGGTCCAGAAAGCCAGAGACTTCCACCGGATGCAGCATAAGCGTGTCGTCCAGGAGAAAAACCGGCTCATCGAGGAGATAAGAAGGCTTAAAGTGCAGTGCAACAGCTACGAACCGGAAGTAAAACGGATGAATGAAAAATACGAGGCAGTTTTAAAGCAGACCATGCTGGTGACTTTGGAGGTGGACAAGGCCTTAGGACAGGCGAACGGCCAGTCAGTTGAACGGGGCAGGAGAGCTGGATGTCAAAGAGACAACCCACCCATGAATCAAGCCACGACCTCCAGGCTCTGCACAGATCGCAAGGAGTCACGGTGAAGTCAATGAAGGCAAATATTTGTTGAAAGTAATATTTGTTCTCCCATTACTCTCCTATATGCTAAGTCTCATTGTACAATACAAAGTTGTTACAACCAACTTTGTGTTTTTATTGTACCTCAGCTCAGAAGGAATTAATAATTTATATTGTGTTCGATTTACTGGCTTTTAATCAATCATCAGTATTCGTGCGTCATTTAATATGTCATACCTAAAGCGGTTGTATGCTAATGTAAAATATAATGCACATATTTTATTCCATCCCCCATATTCATTGGAATTTTGACAAAGGATCAAACTCATTCTATAAAGTGAAAAAACAGATTTGATTTGATTTTTCTGCCAAGTTAAAAGAAAAAACAAGGATTATAATATTAGTTGGTTAATTCCCAGTCCAAGAAAGTCAAAATTAAAAAAAAAAAAAAATTTCAGCAGTATTTTTATACAGCGGAGGATACATATGATAGTATACATAATTTCCCATAATTGTTAATATACTACTTTACTCCAGGTTACTTAGACATTCATTTACTCTCTTTGTTTCACATCACAAAGCCAGTGATGGACCTCCTAAGTGATATGTAAAAGTTCTGTTAATGTGCCACAGGAGGATGTGATTGCTACAATTGCTTAAGGTT
>JAQNCA010000015.1:11164198-11181980 GCA_029783725.1 Acanthurus tractus
CAGGAAGCCTCGCCACAATCACAGCATGTCATTATTATTTTCCACTTGTTTTTTGTTTCTACATTGTCTTTCTGTGGCTGTGATTCATTTTTTATTGTCTGAATTTTCCTTCTGGGATTATTTAGTACATTCTATTCTATTCTATTCTATTCTACACCTGCTGTGGTATTCCTGACCATGAACAAAACTCTTTTAAATGAAACCTGCTCTGAAATGAGGAAAATGAAGGATTCAGACTCAGTCAATAACCTTGAGTAGGACACTAAGCAAGTAAGTGGTGGCACATACCAGTCCATCAGCTAAGGGTAGCGCCCTCTGCTGCTTCTGATCACCATACTGAGAAGAAAAAGAAGAGAGGGGAGAAAGTAAATACTGATTCTGATTTTTCCATTTTTCAATAGACTACAAATGTGGAATTAAGTTAATACAAAGAAATGATTGTTTTCACGCTGTAGCGTGATTTAACACAATGTTTTCCTGCACAGTAATGTCAGTGCATATTAAAAACCTGGCTGGTGCATTGTTAGATATAAATGAATATGTGACAGTTTAATAATAGGTTCACTCACAGTGGTGAAGTACAACAGTAGTTAACTAGCCCAGATAAATCATGTCCTCTCTAACTAAACGACACAACTGCTGTCATTAGATGACAAAAAAAAAAAAAACAATTAGCACCCAAGTCATGAAACATGGCACCAATTTTTGGTGGAAGCTCCAGCTCTAATCTTGTGGAGCCTATGGCTATTTTGTGTTGGTGTATGTGAGTGTGTGTGTAGGATATTAATCAAAACTCAGCCTTCATTAAAACATGGTGCAACCCATCTGGCCCTCTGCTGTTGTTAGTCTCACAGTCCCATAAATTACTTATTCAATGTATCCCACATTATCATAAACACAAATGCCCTTGGTGGGAAAAGGCAAAACAGAGAAAACTGAGCCAAATGAAGCCTCTGAAAAGATTCTCCATCATGTATTAGTTAGTTCCCACCACATTAAAAGCCTAAAGTTTTGCATGCCGTAATTACAATACAAATTACTGCTGCAGAAAAACACATATGAGGCACAAATCCCCTTAAGATGGAGCAAAATTCCCAGTGAACAACCCTTTCATGTGGGGGTGAAAATCCTCCCCTTTCCTCGCACAGCTGTCGAATCCGTTGTCCAGATGAGGGTGATTACTTTGGACAGAACATGAGGACCGTCCACAGAAAAATGCCAACCGCAAGTTTAAATTATAACAGCTGCTATCCACATGAAAAGCCAAAAAGGGAGCTGAAAGATTTTGTTCCAGAGAGGGGTGTATTTTTGGTGCGGTGGCATTATGGCTGTAAAAACCATTACAATGAGACTTTGTTTCTGTTAGAAAAAACAAAATTATAAGTCAGGGTCAGACTGTACACGTCTCCATCTGAAACACGTTGTCACTGTTATCGTCAGCTTCTTTGGAAAGAGTCAGAGGGAACTTGCACTCCAGCAGAGTTACTAGCTTCCTCTGACCTGAGCTACTATATAAACACTGACCACACAGTGTCTGAGAAAAACACTAAGTTCGTATGCTACAAGTCATTTCAGACTATACTAAATGTGCAAACTGTTAAATATTATTATTCTTTTCCAAGCATTATGCTGTTTTTATAGATAAATTCTAAATACTTTCTCTTGTTTCCTTATTCCGAATTGCATGAAGGAAATGTTAGTTCAAAGAAGCAGATGAGTTTGAGACAGATTTTTAAGCTTAGAGTCAACTGTGAACTAACTTTTACAAAAAAAGCAGACAAAAAAAGTCTTACCTATTTTGTCAAGTCGCTAGTTTTCAAAAATTTAAACAATATTTTTCTTAAAATAAATTTCAGACTGAATATTTACTGCAAATGTTAGTTACATAAAGTTTATTCTGTAGCATCCGCCTTGAAGAAAATGCTGATAATTTACATTCTTTTCAATTACATTTGAGAAGAGTGTTAGTTATTATGTAGTTTGGTCCGGCAAACAGCATTTAAATCGACTCAAACAGGCTGCACTTACCCCTGCAGTGTCACAACAGCGCATGATGACTGATACCTAATGAACACTTTCGACAACCATTGTCGTCCCCTAACTATCACATCCATTAGAAGTGCGTCTCTTACCTGGCTGTCTGCGGTCTGTCCGCCGACACACAGCTCTCCTTGTGTTGCTCCTGAGCAGTCAAAGGCGTGTGACAGCAAGCTCGCCTGCAGGCAGAGCAAGCACAGCCAGATAGTAAACCCCATGATCCAGGCAGGAACTCGAGTGTTCCCAGCCCCTGTGAGCTCCCTGCTTTATACTCTCGGCCCTGCTAATGGGGAACAGATGCAGGGGAACGAGAGGCCATGCCAGCTTCACGCAGACAAACAGCACACCACAAGCCTGTGCTATGGGCCAGCCAGTGGCCTGCGGTCCTGCAGAAACATGTCAGACATCTTGAGAGGCCTCCCTTTTAAAAATCTACCCCTACTCCACTAACCCTACCCGAAGTATGAAGGACATTTTCCACTTATGCCTGCATGGTAGCTCTTGCCAAAGTGTGTCTGTGCATAAAAAAAGAGAGAGCACAGAGAGAGTGGAGAGAGAGAGAGAGAGAAGGAGGGAGGGTGGAAACCTGCGTTGTCAAACCTCTGTACATAACAAATGAAAAATTGGTGGTTTGGTTCTTGTAATGTCTTGAAAAAATGCTGCATTATGTGGTGAATTTGTCTGCTGGCTCAGTGTCGGTGAATCTTTTTCCTTACCCTGTTTATACAGTTCTGCACCGATCCAAACACTTCAGTAAGCTTTTTAGAATTACAGTAATTACTCTTCAGTAGACTCCTCAGTGGAATATACAGCAGCTGTCAACACTGTCAATCCATCATTCAGCCTGCCGACTACTGTTGGTGGAACACTGGCAAGGCGATTAAATCAGGACTGTCAGATGTGGATAAGAAGTATGATAAGTCTATAATGGTTCAGGGAAACTACTTATGATCGACTGGGAGAGAAGTTTTCTCTTTAAGATGTGCAGTATGTTTAACATTATCTGGAGATCACGCTGAGGGGTTTAAAATACCTCAGTGGGAGTTTATATGGCCTTTAAAACATAGCACACCATAAAGAAAGGATCTCCTGAAGGGGCAAGCTGTACATGAATAGGCACCCTGTCTCAAGGTGTATTACAGGATGGAAAGAGTGAGTGGGACCGAGGGAGACGAGTCTTCAGGCCTCAGGCTCTGAGACATGGGGGATTCGTCTCCCACTACGATTATAAACATACACTGCAGTGAAAATAGTGGAATAAAAGTTTAATATCAGGTCCAAGACAAGCCCGTATACCACTTTCCTGCCCTCTAGAATATCCTCAAAAGATGTTGGGTAATTGAAAGATGTTGTGAACTTACTCAACAAACTTGAAAAAGATTGTGAAAGCATCTGTAATCACTTGACAATTTCCCAATTTCCCAGTGAGTCACAGTTTGAGTGGGAAAAATGAAAGATAGTTATTCATCGTCCTTACCAGCTCCTGATCTGTCCTTCCCTTCCTCTTTTTTTCTGATATGTTTGACATTGTGTGGGAAGTTTGATGAAAGTTTCTCCCCAGAGGTTCACTTAAACCAAGCAGACAACTGCTGGCTAATAATATGAACTGATAGAGGGGATGTTTAGTCTGGAAACAAGGGATGGGAAGAGTGAAAAATGGCCTTAAAATGGCAAAATATTGTTTTACTTGGCATCTTTTCAAAATGGACTCAAGTCTACATGTGGACAAACATGTCCAAGCAGTTACTGTCAGTACCCTTCCTGATGAGAATCACAGTCTCTCTTTTAGTTTACAAAACATCAAATGACCTCTCATAATGAATGCTGGAATCATTTTTTCAAGGTTGAAAGTTTAAAATAACCCCCACAAACCGCAATGTGGCTACGTAAGGAGACAGTAATCATCGTGAGGAGTTGTTTTATGTTACAAATCCCTTTTATTTACTCTATGCTCTCAAGTTAAAGTAACTTTTTAATGCATCTCAGGGAGCTAACTGTAAAAAATTGATATGCAGAACCACTCTCAGTATCTGCCTCCCTCGTCTCCCTATGGGAAGTGTCATTCATCAGCGGATCTGCTTTGAATTGCTGCCAGTGTGTCTGAGGATGATGCTCTCTGGCTAGAAGCTGTTGACCTTGTAAAAGAAAAAAAATCTAAAAAACACCCTTTTTCACATGCAAACTGTCTGCTCTGACCAGAGATGAAACGAGTGATATTTCATGACACATTAACACTTGATGAAATGTGTTTGTGTCTACGTGTAAGAAAAAGCAATGACGTTGTTTGACAGCAGAATGAGAGATCAGAGAAAACAGGAAATGTGGTTTAGGAAACAACATCTGGATTAGAAGACATTAGAAGACATGACTCATAAAGTAATTGATGTTTTGGGTAATGTAACTGAAACATCCTTCTTAAGGCCTTTTTTTTAAGGGTAGGTTCACCCAAATTACAGAGAAATGTCTTATTATGTATCTTTAGGCTAAAGGTGTCTGATCAGATATTGCCTCACTGCAGATACTTTTGAGATGAATGGATTTTTTTTTGTGCTAACAGCTGAAACATTTAAAAAGAGATCATGTCTTTCCAGGAAAAGTCTATGTTATGCTGCATAATCCATAGACCTCTTTCCTCAGGACTCTTTCTTTGGCAGAAGTTTAATTATTTGTTTTGTTAAAAAGGGTGATCTAACATGTTCATTGATAAAGAAATAACTTATGTCTTGTGAAATGCACTTTTTCCCATTTTTGCATCTGTGGCCATTGGAAAGTTAGCTTAGCTCAACATAAAGACTGGAGATGTGGAAAACAGTACATCTAAGAAAGCAAGTGTTTTTTTTTAAAGTGCCATTTCTATTAAGACACTTTCTTGCTTTAAAGAGGTGTTCTGACAGACAGGAAAGTGAACTCTAGCTTCACAAACTTGACCTGGACCCCAAAAAGCCAACATACCAACCCTATATTAGCGGCAAGCTACCTAAATTAGCACCAGTGTGTCTGTGTGTTTGTTTCAGCTCAGCCTTTGTCTGAACTCAGACCTCCGTTTCTCTCCAGTTTCTGTCTTTTTCCGTCTCTTTCTGTTTAAGATGCTAAAGTCCTGTCATACATCCAATTTTTTTTGCCCAAGTTAAAACAGTTTCAACTCACACAGATGTGTCTTTGTTACATTTCGCTCTAAATTCTTTTTTTAAAAAGAAAAAAAAACAATCAAGGAAAATCTATCTTTAATTTGGAGAAACCAATGTGTTCATCTCTACCACATCTAAAAGGATTGTGTTGGGTCTCAGCTCAGCACTTCATAAATCTTGCTCTATAAAACTATCCTTTATAGCCTGACATGGACTATGTATTTTTATGTGCATGTGAACACTAAAATAACTACAAGCCAATGTGAGTGGATTTTCTTCACAATTCGAGGCCTTTTTTATACTTCCAGATGAAATAAACCACTGACATATCAGTCAATTAGCCTCCTTTTGCATCAAGGTGTCTTGGTCAATTGGCAAATCAAACTCAGTGATGCGCCAAATAGCACTTTCTCATCTCTTTATCTGTCATTCTAAGCAGATATAGCGTGTGTGACAGATAAAAAGATTTCCCATATGTGGAAAATGCTGTTCAGAACAGTGTGTATACTTTATCTCAAGTCATAATTGCATCAAGCTGAGAAATGAGAGACTGAAATTAATGTCTCCACCCTCAGACTGTATGACTGGATTGGCTCATAGGTCTGATTGCAAATCAATACTCTTCTACAGCACATTGCCCTCTTCCTCTTTCTATGTGGCTGCTTTGGTAACAGCTTTGTGAAAGGTGCGAGGGAGATAAAAGCGGCGAGGCTTTCAATCCTCTCATGTGGAAACGGTGGAGGAAGCCAAGGACGAGGCTGAGGAAAAAAACACTACAGCTGTGCTGCAATTTGTGTGTTTGTCATTGAACAGAGAGGGATTATTGTCTGGCCTCTTAAATTTTCTCTTTCCATCTATGTGTCCTTGGCTGTTTGAGCATTAGCATGCTTACACAGAGCCCTCATTTGACTCAAAGTAATAAATACATCATCAGTCACTAACAGTATTTGTCTTTAATCTCAAACCTGCACCCGCATGCCCCCAACTGCATATTTATCCAAAATCACTGAATAAAAAGGCACTCAGCAATCACAGCTCTCATTTTCCCACACCAGACAGATGAAATACAGCTTTATTCCAAATGCAGTCCTTTAGATCCTTCTACAAATCGCCATGACTTATCAATTTAGACATCAAAGCTTCCAGGAAGAGAAAACATTCAGTCCGTGGATGATCAATTAAAACCATAAACCTCAGTGGCTGGAAGCTCTGTGGAGACGTGATTTCTCCAACACATCAACACAAACACACAAACATGTGAGGTGGTTTTCAAAGTCCAGCTTTGAGGACTTGGTGGAATCAAGTGATGAGGTTTTTAGGTTGAACCTCTTTGCCTCACCCTGCTGAGGAGAGCCTGAGGTGGCCACAAAACTCCCAAAAAACTTGAAAGGGCCTCTTTAGAGTTAATGTTTGGTTTGCCTCTTCTGGGCTACTGTAGAGTTGTGGCGATGCAAAATGGCAGACTCTGTGGAAGAGGACCTGCTCTTTTCGTTGAAAGAAATGGTGATTCTTTGGTAATAAAAACACAATAATTCCTATTTTTAGGTGATTATACTCTGATGAAAACATACTTATGGTCATTTTACTTAATTTAATTCTATATTTTATGTTACTTATCTTTCTTAAAGCAACATGCCAGGTACATGCTGAAACATTAATCAGTCCAAAGTTAGGCCTTTCTGCTAAAGATATAGTCAAGGTTAAAGGAAAATTCCAACCTAAAACACTTCAACACTGTTAATCAGTAGCTATTTTTGTAATGTTCCTTCCAGTTTTGGCCAGTTTTGCTGATCATCAGTGTGCTTCCTTTGTTTTATATGAAAAAATGGCTGCCAAATCCCAGTAAACCTTGCCGCAACACACAAAATAAGAGAGAGAAGGGTCTTTTCTTCTCTATGATAGTGGATCCCAGGCTTTGAAATCTATGTCACTAATGTTTTTTAATGGCACTTTCTAATACCCACCCAAACACTTGACAAGGTAATTCCAATGCTGTCTTGTCAACCTCGAGTTAGAGCATTCGTCTAAGAAACTACTGAAAGAGAGTGATATAACATGACAGTTTTACTGATGAATTAAAACCAGCACTGCCTACACGCAGATCTAAAAGGTTATTTTAATGGGACCACTTTTTTGGCTGAGCTTACTTGGCTCTGCTGCTGTTTTTATGGCTTTTCCTTGCAGATGAGGCATCCTGGTGGAACATCTAGCTTCTGCTCTCAAATAAAAGCTTTAAGCCATGTAGTTTTCACTCTATATTTTGATTTTTGGTCAGCTCAAGCTCAGTCATTTCATCCAGAGCTGAGATTTCGAATGTTATGCTCTGGCAGTTACTTTTTCTGACTCTTGTGCATTTGGTTAACTCAGACTTCAGTGCATTATAACAGGCAAGCTAGTTGTGTCACCAATCAGATCTGAGAAAAACTGCATAGTTTGTTTTTGTATATATATTTTATTACAGTGAATTTGACATTAATTGCTTACTTATTGGTCATGTGTTTGCGCTATATTTCTGCATTTTGTTTTTTTCAACAGAAGTAAACAAACCCTTAGACACCCTTTGACTGTCAACATGCTTTGGAAACCACTGCTCCAGGGTTCAATGAAAAGCATATGGGGATATTAGAAACTCAGCACTTGAACAGGAACAGCTGCTGAGGGAAATGGGTCAACAAGCATAAATCACAACAAATCATTGCAGAATAACTCTGTTTGATTTAAATGGTGTCTGAATGTCCGAAGGCGGGTTGCTTGATTCATTGTCTTTGAAAAGATACCTGCACCACATACGGTCATACCATGGGTGATATTTTAATGTACCTTATGGAGGCAATGGCATAAAGTAGGAAATTCCTAATTAAACCCAACTTGTCCTGTTATTATCACAGCACATCGAACATTGTTCATCCAGCCAGAATACTAAACACAATATCATGAGAGGGAGTCATACGTAGTATGGGTCATGCCCTCTCACTGTCTTTCATTTATATCCCATCCTCTCGCCGCTCTGGTTACCATGGCAGCAAGGAGTTGGATTCAAACAATGCCACTGAGGGTTGAAGCCTTTGACGAGACGAGAGAGCCAACCATATCCATTTCTGGATGAGACAAGGTGTGGACAGGCTCAGTGTGACACGTATGCTGCTCTTCTGTTGTCTCCATTTCAGCCTGATACACAATAAGACATACACATCATAATCAGAGTACAGCTAGCATCTTTGTCCATTCTCATTGGGAGAACATGGATCCATAAAGATGTTTTTCTATGGATGGTTCAGAAACGGAGACTGAACTTCTCTATGAACATGTGGAATGAATTTAGTTTGAAATGATATAATCTGACCACAATAACCACTGACAGGCCTTTTTGCTGTGCAGAACTGATTGTGTGGTTTTTTGACTTCTAAGACATGTCAGAGAGTCTTTGTGCGGAAGTGAGGGATTTGGGGATTTTGTGTGCTACTTTGTCCGCATTCTAAAAACTTGTAAATCTCATCGCCCTTGTTAATCATCTCGCTCCCCAGAGAGGGAGAGCAATCACGGTATCAGATCATCATGAGGTAAATATCATTGAAAATGGTTCTTGTTATTCATGTGTTTTCAATGTCCAAAAAAATGCTCATTTAAAGAGAACATTCTGTATTTCTTTTCGTTCTTAGTTACATAATATTTTATGGAAATCCTCACACATCTGGCAACTAAGGAAGCTAATAAAAACACTATGTAGCCTACAGTCTATATCATATTGAGAAGCATTAATTTGTTAAGAATAAAAGTTTAAAGCATTCAATGAGCTTTAGCAGCTTGGGGGCAGCACAACAAGCTGGGCAACAACAGCTGCCTATTACTCAACAAGCAGGCATTCAGCAATGCAAGCAGTCATTCCCAGCCATTTGTATGACCACCTGATGAATGTAAGTTCAATATTCATTTGTCTTAAAGCTCTACTTTAGTCTCCACCATCATCAGCTAGGTGCCAACTATGTTTGTCTGCCATGTGTTGATGGGCAGGTAGCACATATCAGGTGTATTAAAGTTTAATTCTCTAGGTCTGTAGTTTGTTGCAGCATGAAATAAGATTGATTGGAATGATGAAACTAAATCAAAGCAAAAGGGCTGTAAAACCAAAATAATAAGTTGAGAAATGCTAAAATATAGTGATAGTTGGTGATAATAGTCTGTTATGTGGTCACTATGAGAGACCACTTTCTCATTACTCATTCTATTTTCATCCTTTTTAAGAACAAAAAGACTGATTAATGCAGCTTTAATTTGTGGCATCATCTAATGGATTTGTGGAAAGCAGTGGTTATGCATCTTTAAATGGAGAGATAAAATGAGCCATTTCATTACTTTATTTACATCCTAGTTAGCACTCATGGCCTGCCGAAATGATCATAGTCTGGCCTGAAGTGCTCATTTGTTGGTAGTATGTGTTAACAAGTGGTGCTAAATCTCAGACCTTTTACACAAATATCTTACAGAGAGCCGGGTGGCTAGCAACAAAAAACACCTCTTTTGTAAACAGCTGCGGCCAGACTTGGCTGGAGAAAACAATTGGCAAGCAACCCGGGAAGTGGAGTGGCTGGCAAATTTACTCTCACTCATCCACATTTGTGAAATAAACACAGGAGAGGAGGGGGTTAGCAGGCTTCTGAGCTGTGTGACTAATATAATCCAAAAGGAGACTGACCAGACAGTCAATATGTTGTGCTTTCCAAACACTGGAAGGGATCAGCATTAGTTTGGGGCTACAGGAGGCTAAAAGGAACTTTGATTTAATGCTCATGCAGAATGTTTTGCTCTGTATAAAAAGCTCAGCCAAACTGGATCTGTCCAGAAAATGTAGAATATTAAAGCTGTTACAGGCTAAGATCAGCTATTCCCTAAAAAATATGTGACCCCCTGCCATGTTCATGAATTGCATTTTTGGCATCTTGTTTATGTTCAAGTAAAAGTCAGCGCAAATGAACATCTGCATTAAAGCACTTTGCAGCAACTAAATAAACTGGCCCTATCCAGCACTAACAGCATGACTGTGCAGTGTATCCTGGAGGTAAGGCAGTTGTTTTCTATTACGAGTGTGATTTTCCTCAGCTCCTGTTTTAACTCATTACTCATACTGGAGGACAATCAGCTCTTGTTTATTAGCAGTAACAGGGGAAATAGCTTCATAACTCCTTCCGCTACCGAAGCCCCATCCACCCTGGAGATTTCGGAAAATTTATTTAAAATTTACATATGCATCAGTCAAATGTAAAAATGGCAGAAACCAAATCCATCTCTCTGTCGAATGGAGAAATATAAAATGTGAAATAAGTTTTCTCTTTTTGGTTTCCCTGTGTAATTAAATACCTTTTCTTCCCCCTACTCCGCACAGCAAATAACAGCATAATGCATCGAGTGACTCACTGTGTTTGTTTGGTATTTGCGATGCTTTGTTTCCGACACTGGAATGGCCACTTATGGGCAATTAGTCATGCTGAGTAGGCAGAGGCTTCACCTCCACCTCGTCGCTGACGAACACAAGGAAATGTATGTTTAAATGGAATAAGCAAAGCGACTGCAGACTGAACAATCCAACTAGGGAGGGTGGAAAAATGTTGCTCATCTTGACGTTAGCAGATAGAAAACAGGGGACTTGACACACAGATGATTGCAGGAATAAAGGCAGGAGCTTTAATCCAGAGCAGATACTCTGATCCAGAGGTCTGCTGTGTCTCACTCCCTTAATACTTTCACAGCATTTACAACAAATCTTGTGTTTTATGACTTGTTTGTCTGCTGGATGGGAAATAAGTGGATATGCTTAATGGGCTGGTTAACATCTGCGTAGCAATTTGCAGTCTACGAACTAATCATTTTTAACTCTGCTCAAGAGAGTTGCTGTTTCCCTGCAGATGGAAATAATGTTTTGATGTCTCAACAAAAACAAGGTGAACATCTTTCAAAATGACAGTACACATGGTTCAATGTAGGCTTTTTTAAATGTCAGACTCTAGAATCATATCATAATAAATGTTGAAGTCTGTAAATTTTCACATTATTGCCCTCTAGTGCTGTAAGAGAAACTGTAATTATTTTTAACTGTGGGGTGTGTTATGAACAATGTGGCCTGTAAAATAACTTAATCTGCTAATTTTATGACTTTCTCTGGGAAGAAGAATCCTACAACGACAATTTGCAAGTAAACACTGGATTGTGAGATACCAAGAGTAACTGAGGATACAGCAGTTGTCTGAGGTAGAAGAAAACTCCATTTAAGTGAGCTTTAAATGTTTAGAAATCATTCTACAAATGTGGACTTAAAGAGAAGTAAGCAATCGTAACGGTTACACACCTTTCTACCTCAGGTGTGGAGATCATTCCAGCCTTATAAACTCATCCTCTGAGAATCACAGGAAGTGTCAACAAGAACATGGTGTTACAACTGCTAACAGGTGGAGACAGAATCAGGCTTGTGTATGTAGGTCAGTATAGGTCATGGATCACTGAATAGAGACTGAATGTTGAGTGCCACAGGTGTAAAATGTCCTCTTAAGTAAATCTGATGCACCTGCTAGCTCCCTGAACACAAAGATGTACCGGTTTTTGATTATTTTACATGAATATGATATTCACAGTTTGGATTAAAAAAAACAGCCTAAAAACTGAGAAATTTGTTGTGATGGCTGGCTAACCCACCACAATAATCTTTTGACTGTGCCCAGTACTGTTTTTCTAACCAGCTATTTTTACCTGATGAATTTCACAAGATTGAGGCATTTAAGTGTCTAAAAGAGCAGCAGTAAACATCAGCTTTACGGTCAGGATCATGCATGTGTTATTTTCAAAAGCACACACCAAATCTCTGGCATATTTTAGGGTTTGGGGTCATGGATCGTATCTTTGAATAGTTGCAATTATGACAATAACTCACAGTGCAATCTAGTGGCAGGTGTTACTTTGGAGGTCTCTGGTTGAGGTTTGCTTTTGCTATGTAATTGCTTTTCTAGCAAGTACACATTGAAGTGATTGGTGTTTTCTGCCTGCATGCAGTTACTGTAACGGTGCAAATTGTTGCCTTTCCAAAAGAGTCCCTCTTACCAGCTGCCCAGACAAAACATCATGAATCAACTCTTACTGGCTGCTAACATATGTTTATGATTCATTGAGCGTTTTTATGGTTTCTGAAGGCTGACAATTGGTTGAAGGACAAGATCATATAGTGGGCAGCGAAGCCCTCAGAGAGAAGGGACCTCAAATGCCGACAGTCAGGCTGTGACGCTGATCTTTTTCCAAACACACAAAAACACTGAATGTCACAGGAGACAATAGCCACACACATACACATGTTCACACACTGTAACACCAGCATGTGACACGGATAGAGGGACCAGAATGCTTTGCTCTCTTTAGTCACTTTAAGTCTTTCAATCATAACTCCCCGGCAGGCTCTGACGACTACAATGGTTTTACAATCTATCACACATTGTTGGCACATGTTAGGGCACGCCATGCTGACCTGCTGACTGCATTTTCACTGAAGATGACTGAATATTCCCCCTGTGCCCTTCTGTTATCTTGATGGGATTATTAAAGTGTAAAAATGTTCATGATCTATTGTAACAATCTGTAGCCTGCGGGCAGAAATCATAACAAACACCCACAGAATGCAGCTTTTTAGGAAACAGAAAAAAAGCTCAAGGAATAATCCACAAAATGGAGATGTCACATTTTATTCACCTCCAGCCCACAGATGTAAAAGTGGGGTCGTGCTACAAGTGAGCAAAAAGCACAAACACCGGCACTGCTGAAGCATGCAGCCTTTAATAGGCTTTACTTAAACATAAATGTGACCAGCAGTTGTCTTAAGGTTGCAGAAATGTGCTTGTGACCACAGGATTGCTGATGTAAAACCCTAGAATGACCCTTCACTCCACATCGAAGCCACTTGGTGACCTACAATAGAAGACTGGGACTGTTCTGGCCTGGGAGAGTCCGTCTGTGGCTCCTCTTTTATTGTGAAATTCAATCTCCTACCTCTAGCTTGCTTGGCAAAAGTCTGCTTTTGAATAAATCACTCTTGTGTTTCCTCTACCTTGGGTTTATAGTGTTACACAAGCAGCCCATATGGTTGTATTTCAGTGATCATTTCCCCCGCTATGACTAAATCTTGCAGAAAAAGCAAGTTAAACTGCTGTTTAACAGTCCAGACATTATGTTATTTAAATCTCCCAGCAATGAGCACTGAACCATTATAATCACACTCATTAAAGTGCACCACTGAACATCCGCTACGCAGTCATATTTGCTCAAGTCAAAGATTTAAATAATACCCGCCTGTGACCTTCCAACAATAACAACCAAGACATTATATTTCTTCACTATGCTATTTCCTGCACAGTATGGTACAGTATAAACAGTGGAATAAAGTTTATCTAAAATGTTTTCTCTCTCATCTCTGAAGGATGAGGTTTAGGAAAGTAAAGAAACTGTAGTTTTGGAACGAAAAATAAAAGAATTTGACCTTTCCATGTAGTTTTTATAAGCCAATCTTTGTATGTTATAGCCTCTTTTTGAGGCTTAGGACCCAAAAAACATGTTTTTATCAGGACTGGGGTGATGAACAAACTGGGAATGCACAGGGTGAACAGGAATAACAACACAAAGAAGGGAGAAAACTATAGAGAAGTAAAAATTCCAGTGAAAAGTTGATCTCTGAGTCAATCTTTATTGTGAAAAGAATTTCATACAACGTGCTTTCAGCTGCCTGAACTGTGTGCCCTCTGAGCTAAAATATTTGGTGTACATTCACTGTTTGTATTATCTGTGTACACTGAAATTCTGATTTGAAATAAAACTGTAAGATTACAAAGCTACTTGCAGCTGCTGCAGTGTTGTGACTGTTTCTGTAGTGTACACACTGGATGTAGACCGAGGCTGTGACCTGACTAAGCCACACAGGACTCCAGCACACAAGTCCATAGCTTATGTAAGTGAAAAACAGGTCTAATATGGTGAATATATGACTTTGGGCTAGTTCTCTGGCAGAATCTCTTGTAAAATGCAGCCCTAATTAGACTTAAGACAGCACTGGTTCAGCTTGATATATAATCTCAAAGAAGTAGCCCGTTATTGCAACGTTAGATCTGTTCCCTGATAAAACTGACCGTGTTGAGCAAGTACCAAAGCCCAGAAAATGTTTTTGCAACACTGTCAGCTTTTCTCTCCCACAGGCTGCAGACTAATAAAGAGAACAAACAGACAGGTTTTCTATTCGGGTCTGATGCTCTGCCGGACCACAGACCGACAGTGAGGACTCAGATTGGCCCTATATTTGTTAATACGTATGCAATGCATTGCGGATGTATTTGCTTTGCTAATGAACTGAAATATAAAAGTACATAATTAAAAGTAGTGAGGAGCTGATGGTCACTTCATCACCAGGAAGAAATGTTGGTAATCTGTGTCTTCTAGATATTTCAGATAAGCTATGTTGAACAATAACATATATTTTATTTCAAAGTTAATTCTTACATTTTGTAAAGAAGAAGGCATAAAAGTTAGGTTGGTCGGTTTGGTTTAGATAAAGATCATGTTTTTCTTAAAATACCTGATTTTGAAGGTCTCGTCAAGTTTAGCTCCAAAATCATGTGGTTAGGGTTCGGGATAGATCACGCTTTGAGGTAACATACCTGGTTTTGTAGTTTGAAAACAGTTGGAAACTTCTGGTGTTTCCTCCTTAAATGCTCAGTTTTGATCCCAATTAAATGGTTGCGAAACCCAACACCACCATGTTGAAACCACAGACTCTGACATGGTCTTGAAAACTGGCCTCCAACTTGGAAGCCATCTCGCCAACATCAATCCTCTCCAATCTGCTATTAAATTTAGCTCAATAAGGCCAAATATAATCAGAACTAAGCCACGTTAACATTAAACATTCATTGTTTCATGTAAAATATGCAAGTTTTATGCACTCTTGGTTTGCTAGAAAATTAAACTGTGTACATTTTGTTTTGGTGACCAGGCTGGAATAGCGTAGCCGAAAAAAAGACATGAATGTAAAGAGATAAATGCTGGATTAATTGGGATGTTTTCATTTGTCTCTGAGGTTAATTGCACTGTGACTGGCTTTGTGAATGAAGCAGCCAGCCAACACACTGCCTCCACCTCCCCCCTCCCCCTCCTCCCCTTCCTCTTCCTCCTCCTCCTCCAACGGGAGAAACGGTGCCAATTTGGAGCGCAGGATGCCCAGGTGCCAGCAGAGGGGGGGGAAAAAAATGGGATTAGACACCAGATCACCCAAGCACGAAAACAGACTCAATCGTCTCTCATTTCCAAACCGCAGCCTCCCCCTTTCCACACATCACCCCTTCCTCCCTCCCTCCACACCTTTCTGTGTCACCGTGAATACAGGAAGAATCAAGGTTGGGTGCCAATCCCTCACCTCGCTCGCCGTGCGCCCTCCCTCCTCCCCCTTTTCACTGTGTAATACAAACCTCGTGATCGCCCATTCAGCTGTGCCTACGTCTGCTGCTCTGGGGGAAAAAAAAATAATAAGCCGACTCACCGAGGGGCAAGCAAGCCAAAAGTATCTGAGAGACAGACAGGTGTCGCGGAAGTTTACACTTGCAGCGGCGCATCCCCCCGCGTCTTTTTTTTTTTTTTTTTTTTGTCACTATCTGGGATAACGTGAAAGAGACTGTAACTGGCGGTCATCCGGCACCCACTGATCCTGTGTAAGTGATTCTCCACATCAACTCACTGCGTATAGGTGAATGTTAGCCTCTTACTCATATTATGTGCAGGGACTAATGAAACATGAGCCTCAGTGTTGGAGCTTTGGATGTGTGAATTAGACGCTCGATGCATGCTTGCACACCTTAACGTGAAAATGCACGTTTCTGCGAAATAGCTCTGATCACATCTTCACTGCCGTGTTTGCAGCAGGCTGGAGCAGGAGAGATGCTAAAGCTGACACGGATTTCGCACAGATGTTATCACACAGTCAGCCGGTGTGGCAGGATAAGTGGCACGAATAGGTGCTGTGTTTTAAATGAGGAAAGTGCGGCTTTTTTTTTTTCTTCTTTTGCGGGATGTGAGGTGGATGTAATCAGGTGAATTCGCCTCACAGCTCGGCACACAGTCCAGAGTGATGAGGATCAAAACTAAAAACCTGCTGCAGGAGGTGCAGAAGGTGACATCTTTTTTTTATTCATAGGGACACTTAAACGTCTTGTGTCAGATCCATGGTTGCAGAGAAAAAACCTTTAACCCAAAGGAATGCAAGCTGGTAATCCTGATTTGGCAGCGCCTCTGTGTGGGTGTGCAGCTTTATTTCTGCTGTGTTGTTTTGTGATGCCTGTCACCTGTTGACAATAATACTAGGTCATCTAAGAAACCTTGTTTAGGGAAACACCAGGAATACATTTGCCCACATATTGGAGGAATCATTCTGCTTATCTGAGCAATTCATTCAAGGAAAAATAGAGATCACTCAAGCAGAACTTCAATTCATTCTTAGAGTTTGTGCCACAGATGTTCACAGCACTTTGTCACATGCACAATGACTCAGAGGAAGATTTCAATTAGCATCTGCTTTGATTCCAACACTTCAGGGGCAAAATGCGCTTGCATATATGTGAAGTGTGTGTGTGTGTGTGTGTGTGTCTTTACAGATCAGCTGAAGCAGTCCAACCTTGCCAGCCTGCCCTGTAGTGTTAATTGGGCAGGTAGTGATGGATGTGACAGGGCAGTTAGATGTCAAACGGTGACAAATGATCAAGGGCTCCTCCTCATACTGAGCCTCCAGCGAGGATTTGAACGTATCTTTCTGTCAAATACGTGGGCTCAGTGCAAGAATTAGAGTTTTTATTTGGCAGGTCTTCACCAAATATGTTGTTGGCAAAATCCAAGGAGGCAGTATTCTCATCCTTTCATCCTCAGTGTTGGCTTTAGTCCCATAAAATGGTTGGATGTATATTTTAGATTCAATCATTTCCGCCCATATTGGCTGATATATTAGTCTTGGAAGATCTGCAGATATACAGGTTAAACTTTTTCAGACATTTTTGTCTCAAAATGCTCTTTTCTTTTAAAATGAAATACTTTATATAATACTTTATGCTTTATATTACTGCTAATTTTAAATTTTAATATAGCAAAATAATAGGGCTTTTTCACAGCAGACGTTTTGACTTGCCATTGTGGGAAAAGCACATGCTTTTATCACTCAAAATGATGAATCTGTTTTGTTTAAGTTCCTCCATAGTAGTAGATAGTGTGACAGTGAGCCAGCATGGACAGTAAAAAAGACCCAGAAACTGAGGCAGCTAAATGGAAATCAGCTATCATAGATTTTTACTCTTCACATCTGCCATTTTTCAAAATGTGTTCAGTGAAAAAAGTATTTTGCTATCAGCAGTGACAATGATATCTGTGTAATGTCTTCACTCACAAGCGCTCAGTCTACCGGATGTTTTCGCATTGCTACTGAAACGTCAGTATGCATGTATGTAAGTTGGCATTTTCAGTCAGATATGACATTTTCAAGTAAAGTCGTATATTTCTTTCTAAAGTATTCAGTGTCATGATCTTAGCTGCCTGTTAAAGTCTGCCTGTGTCCTTAAATA
>JAQNCA010000015.1:11190343-11203066 GCA_029783725.1 Acanthurus tractus
GTGTAAATGCTGGCTTGTTTGTAAAGCTCTTAAACCAGTCAGAAGACTAGAAATGTGGATAAATGCATTTCCGCTACCACATAAAATTTATTCTTAGGTATTCAGTATTTGCCCCCCTCTACTTCAAAAAGTCATAAATATGTATTATAAACTGCTGCATGAAAGTGCAAGCAGCATTTGAATCTAGTTGATCTCTGTGGAACTACAGTTCATCCTCATTCATTATGTTATATAAGCCAAATATAAATCTTGTTGCCAAAATCTATATCAGGACATAATAAATTAAACAACTTTTTTTTTTTAAAGTGAAGTGGAATAAAATTTACAACACAGAGAGGAGAAGAATTTCAAACTTGCACTTCAGTGTTTGGGTAAAAGCGAATAGTCAGTTAACAAGAAATGTACTAGCAAAATCCATCAACAGGTTGTGATTTAACAAATGAATCTTTTCAAGTCAAGGAGTGGTGTACACCTGTCCCATGTCAAATATTGTAATCTAATTTAAATTCACTCCATTTAAAAGGATCAGTGGATTAACTTGATTATTTGAAATAGTAACATGTACTGCTCACTCATATTTGGGTTAATACTGTTTTCCGACCCTAACTCTAACCCTGTTTGCCACAGCCCGACATTTCTGTTCTAACTTTACTTAATTTCTGTTTCCAGTGCATCTTAAGATCAAAGACATGTCCCCAGTCAGCCACAGGTTCTGTTAGCCTTTCAATTGGACCATCTTTTTATTTGTATCTCAAAGAGACTGCCTACAATTGTGCCTTTGTGTTGGCTGTTGTGTACTCCTGTGTCATACAATGCAGCTAGTTGAGAAAATAGCCTGTAATGGCTCAGAGTGTTGCTGCAGCAGGTCAGGTTACAGAAAACCTGATTGACTTTCATTTGGAATGTAACATGTTTCACAGTTTACAGTGTTTGAATATAAAAGCTTGCTTACAGCAGATGGTGGTTGAGGTTTTGAGCAGATAGCTCTCTCCCCGAGGGGTTTTCTCTTCCATGCATGGCTGACGTTAGTTTTTCTTCCCTGAATGAAGTCAGCCCTGCACAGTTGTAAAATACCTTGTTGAAGGATTCATGGCATAGTTTATAAGCCTCAGTGGGCACTTAAAAGTCTCCATTTTAATTTCCCTCCCATGCTGAATAATAAGAAATGCTGAAACACTTAAGTAATATTACACACTGTCTCATAAATAATGAACTGTAGTAAAATTGTAAATAAAATGATGCACACTGCTATAAGCCCAATTAGAGTATTTTTTGTTTGTTTTAATGTGGGCAACTGCAGCTAGTTTATGATGTCTCTGCACTTTCAGGCTTTTATTGCTGTGTGAGGGACTTTTTATTATCATGTTGTGTATTATTGTTTATGTTTCAAACTGTGTATGGGATTTATCAGACAATCAGTTTTTAATATCGCTGTTATGATGTACAAAGTTCATAGAGGATGTATTTTTGCTTTATTTTCTATCCAAAAGCTCTTTGAGTCTCTTAGTTTTTATAAAAATGTCATATTGTTTTTATGCGGATGACACACAACTGTACTTCAATCATCAGAAGTCTGGGAAACCATAATATCTGCCTGGCTGTGATTTCTTTTCCACTGATCCTTGCTGGAGGACCCAAAGACCTCAGCTTTTTCTGTCTTTGCTCATGTTTTTGGGATCGTCTTTATTTACATTTAGTTCATTAGTGGTTACTCACTGAAGTTTTGGCTACCTCACTTCTGTTGTTTCTGGATCAGCTCTCTTTTGTTGTCCCCCTTTTGTTTGTTTTGATGTTTTCTGCAAATGGCTCTGACTGTGAAGCATAACTTAACAGCACCGCATAACTTTTTTTTTTTCTGTTAGTGTATGGTGCTATGAAAATGAATCATTACCAACTTCCGTATGCCCCTCGGTTGCTCTGCTGTTAAAGAATGAGAGTGTGATTCAGCCAATTAGAGAGTGTGAGCAGCTCAACCTCTGGCCTCCACTGTCGCTGTGGCCATCCAGCTGGAGAGGCTCATTATGGAGCAGCAGGAAACTCAGGGGAGCACAAACGTGGGCCTACTTAACAAACAGCACAAGCACTCCCAAGGGAGTCAGACTGGGAAGTGATTATAGATAGAAATAGCTATCCACCACTTGGTCTGTGTGAGTGGGGAGAAGATGGCTGGAGCTCCAGATATCTGTGACTCTTCCATGTAATTTGCTCTCATTGTTTGGAAGAATCCACTTTTCACATGTCTGGCAAGTCCTTGTATGGAAAGGCCAATTATTATACCTGCACTGCTGACTCCAAAACTCCTTTCAATTGCAGTTGTGACAAGTCTATCCTCCCTATTGAAAGGGTCTGTCTTCTTTTGGCTTCTCTGTGAGTGTTGAATAAGGCAAAAAGAAATGATTTTTGAAAGCTGAACAATGCTGTGTGGATAAGACTCAATTATCTGTGAAGTTGTGCGTCGCTGCACTCTACAGTCATTCTATCTCCATCCTGATCTTTCTTTCTCTCTTTATGTGGAGTAATTCCTGGCTCAAGAATGCAGCCCTTTATCAGAGGATGATATTGTGCAGCAGCAGTTTTAATTAGTCACTAGAACAGCGGAGTGTTTGTAATGAAGTTTAGTTCCAACAAGTGAGGCGTAGAAGTAACCACAGACATCTTTGTATCGTCTTATCAAGGTTCGACTTTGTAGCTTTAATGAAACCATCTGTAGCTGTTTCATAGAGGGACTGCTTTTTGCATCCAAAGGCTTTAGCTTTTTACTTCTTTTTCCTTTATTTTTGCTGGGGATTTTTTTTTCTTTTTGCTCTGAATGCTGCAGGCAGGAAGGTACAGGGAGCAGGAGTCAAACCGACGTTGGGATGTTTTTGAAAGAAGGTGGCAGTGGATGTCAGAGATGTGACTGACCTCCATTTCCTGCTGTATTTATCCTCCTGGCTGGCTGTCTAGAAATGACACAAATACACACACATACTCACTCTCAGCTGTTCATATAGAAAGAGGTCGACATGATTTTTGAGCCACAAGATAAAAGCCAGCTCCGGTTCTGCTTGGCCCATACAGCTCTGTCTTCACGCCAATTGATAAATTGGTGTAATTGGATTTCAAAGCACGAACAGTCAGAGGACGTAGGCCTTCGTTACAGGACCGTCCCTTTGGGCTGCAGAGACGTCGCCTCTATTAAAGCAGTACTAAATGGGGACAACTCAACCTTCTGACATCGACTACTGTGCCTGAGGTCATCCTCTTATAGCGATTTCAGATTTCAGTTTCTGCCCACTTTTATGAACTGTTCCCCGTGGGGTATAGAATAGTCTGTGTATAAGCTTGTGTATTAGTTTGAGGATGTTTGTCTTAAATGCCGCAGTTTTCCCAGACTGAACTGTTGACCTGAACTTGTCTCCATTAAGAGAAAATCCTGAAATCGTGAAACTTGTCCAGTGTAGCTTTGTGGGCGGTTGAATGAGCTCCTTTGTGTTAAACAGACGTATTATTCCTTTCTTCTCAGTGTCTAAGGTGTTTATTCTGTGCCATAATCCAGCGTTAGGTCCTATGTTAGCATGTGACGTTCTTTCACATGAAAAAGCCCAAAGCTGTGTAACGGCACATACACAGGACTCTTAACAATAAAACAGCTTTATGTGGCTAATCGTCTCACCTCCCTCCACCTCTAACATTAATATATTTTTATGAAGCAGTGGGTCTGGTGGAGTTAATTTCAGTCTGCCTGTTGTTGTGGCAGTTGTGTTTCTTGGCTGCGGTTCACTTTCGATGGGGATTAGCTGTGTTACGTTATTGGTGTGGGTTATTTGTCTGAGTCATGTTGATGTGGATTGTTTTTGATGTGGAAGGGCTGTGTGCATACGATCTCGTCAGCACTGCGTGTGTGTGTGTGTGAGTGTGCATGAGTGTGTGTGTGTGTGCACAATGAGCAGAAAGGACAAATCCTTCTGACCTTTTTTCTGTAGTCACACAGGCAGGTGTATAACTGTTCCAGTATAATTTTGTGAGTCATTGCATTTCACGGTGTCCCAGGGTAACATTATGATTGACTGATGATGGGCTTTAACTGTTTACAACCGCAGGTTTAATTTAATGAATTTTTCTATCTTTCTGTTTCATATTTTAGTCTGCTGTTTCAAAAACAAGGGAAAAATCGTGCATATAGTGTTTTCTGTTAAGACCCTCTATTTTCTCACTCATCATTTTCTGATGACTGAGTAAATCACTGTGATTATCAGAGTTTACAAAGTTAATCAGAGCTGCTGTTTGACTGTTTTGACAACACTGTGTTTAAGATCTGGTTGGGTTATGGACACAAAATTACTTGGTAAGGTTCAGAAATGCATCATATTTTGGCTAGAAAGTAAACTTTTCAACTTCTTTACAGGCCTATAAAGTAATAAGAAGGCTGAGCTCTTGATACAACAAATAGTACTTTGCAGGAGCTAACATGACTTTAAGATGCCTCTTTTTTCTTTTTACATTTGTTACAGCCCATCTTTTGTTTAAAATACTGGATTTTTTCAGTTTAAAATCTTGGCAACCTTCTTGCATAGCTGTCACACCACCATCATCTTCTCCTAACACCTCATGAAAAAGTAAGCACATACAGGCCTAAATTTGATCTAAACTATGTCACTTTGATATATTTTGTAGAGACATTAATATTGTTTTTATTTGTATTGCCAGCAGTTTATTCTGGGGACTCGGCTGTTTTATCAGGTCATCCTCTCTTATGGGGCAGGACGGAGTGTTCGGGTACACAAGAAGCTGGACACACTGATAAATCAAAGTATACATAACCTGCAATAAGAGATGTTTATTTCAAGTTTTATCATATTTTCAATAAAATATTGAAATGACACTGACTTTTTTAAAGACAATCCCCACTCTGTACTCCCTTTGCTGTTTTGCATGTAGGGTTTGAAAGCAAATGAAAACAGAGTGAGTCTCCTTGCTGACTCCTGATCAGCTCAGTTGTGTTTCCAACTGATTTCATGTGTTCAGGGCTGTTGAGGTGATCTGTGCAGCTGCCACAGACTCTGTGATTTCTAATTAGTTTTTAATACGGCCCTTAGTAGATGATATTTAATATAATTAAACTTAATTAGCAGACAGAAATATAGCCCCTCTGACCAAGGCAATTATACATGGACATGCTCATGCATACTGTCTGTCTCTGACACACACACACACACACACACACACTGATACACACACACTGAGGCTCATTTATCAAAGATGCAGCAGCTTTTTGAATTAACATAATGCAGTCCTAACAGAGAGAGGGAAAAATTTTTCATCTAAAAAATTAAACTGGTCAAGTTTTATAATATTTTTATGTATCATGTATATATTCTTATTTAAAAACTCATTTATACTGTATTTAACATACTGTAGGCCTGAGGAGTGTTGGGCTTATATGCCTGATTAAATATTTATTTCAGTACTGTAGCTTGTTTGTGGATGCTGTTGCAAATTGAATTTCCACTTTATAGGCAACATAATCAAATACATATTACATCTGAACACAAACGAGACTTCATAACATATTCATATAAGTCAAGTCAAATCTAATTACTGTGGATAGCGCTCTTGTTTATTAGCTGTTTGTTTACAATCTCCAGCAAGAATCTGTACAACTGCACCAGGCCTGCTTCTCTCCATGTTCACATGGACGATCCGATCAAGCAGGACTACAGTGCTTAAGCTTTAAAGGAAGACTTTGCTGCTTTAAATTCCTGAGAAGAAAAGTGTCCATCTCCGAGGACATTAGTCTGCGCTGTGCCTGTGCATTAGCCCGCACTCTTGAGCAAAGTGTCCCTTAACAGACGGCGGTTTACGGCATCTGATGAAGAAAGATTCTGATTTCCCCAGAGTGTGACAAATCAGCAGCTGCACCGCACTGCCGTCCTCTGGAGCTGCTGAGCCCACTGGATCAGCTGATGAGATAGTGAAAAATAATCTACCCCGGCTACTTGTGGCACAGTCGCTTTCCTAGTTCATACACTGCTTTTCCAGCTGACTGAGTAGATAGGTTTCCCCTCCATAACCTTGCCAGCATGAATGTGTATATCTGCACATGTGAGTGTCTCTATCTTGCATTTAAGCTTTTGCTCACTAGGGGTCGAATGGAGGTGAATGGATCACCGCTCAGCCTTGTCTTCCTGCAGATAAACGCATACACATTCATAAAAACTGGGGAGATATCTGCAGAAAGACGAAGGTAGACGAAGAGCAAACGCCTGAGCTGTTACTTTTCTATTTGTCCAGGTCTGTGGTGATTACTTCTGCAGCTAGCCCAGATGTCAAGTGCTGTTTTGAGTCGGAGGAAAATAGTGAGTTGTAGCAGGGAGATGGTGTTATCTCACCCCCTGTCTCCTGAAGCTTTCCCTTTGTGATTTTTTTTCATCAGTCTCAACATCTGTTCCTCCCCCTCCAGGTTCCATTCAGTGGTCCTGTCCCCTTAAACCCACCTGTCTGTTTCTCTCTCCCTTCCTCTGTTGATCCTCATTAACTGTAGCCATGTTGTGTGTCCAGAGAGTGACTGATGCTTGGCCAGACAGCAGGGAGACTTCTCTTTGTCTGAATAATTGCCACACTTTTCTGGCCCCTGTCCTAGTCTTCATTAAACCCACACCAAGAGACACGGGACTCATTTACCCTTCAAAAGGCTGGTCATTCATCCCACGGGCCTTATCGCCTGCGTGATATTGAAGTGATTGAACTTCTGCCAGCGGTGTTAATTATGAGGGTCTGTGCTGTGTTCAGGGGCGTTGGGCAGCAGAGACAATGTTCAAGTGCTCGGACACAGTTGGTCAGCCCCCCCCCCTCCCCCCAGTGTCAGAGAGGAAGTGTCTTTGTGGGAGTTCAGAGTGAGAGAAAGTGAAGGATCCTCTGTGGGATTACAGAGGGAGACAGACGGTACAAGGTTTAGTCTGGCCCATTGCAGAAAATGAATCCTCCTCTTTTTTTTTTAAGAGTGTAACTGGTGAACTGTTGTGTTCTTAGACCTTCTCTGTATTCAGGCAATGTTCTGTCTCTGTTCCAGTTGTCTAGTTCTTCCTCTGTGGTGGGTCTTCTGCCTGTGTCAGTCTGACACTGAACAGTAACGCTGTAGTGAGGACAGAGCAGTGACTTTAGATGAAGCTGTGTCATGTGTTTTTAGATTTTTCATCAGAGAATCCAATTTTATAAAATCCTTTTACCTTTTCTTTCTTTGAAGATAGAGTGAAAAACATCAACATGACTGCCTGTATTTCAATTTTTTGGAAATGGAAATGTTTTAGGTGTTGCTCATTCAAATGCAGAGTTTCTGAGCTGAACGGTCAATTAGTCACCAGAAGAGAAAAAAATAATACTTGTTCCTATTTAGTTGTATTTCAAGAAATAATTTACTGCTTTCACCTTTAACAACGTGAGACTTTGCCTCTTTGTGTTTTGAATATTTCTTCAGAGAAAAGAAGCAATTTGAGGACATCACTGCTGGCATCTTTAACCTTTTTTGTTTTCTAGATATTTCACAGACTAGAGGATTGATTAAAATCATAGGTTGCGGCTCTATAGGATTTATCGGTAAATGTACACATATAATCTCTGGCTGCCTTTCTGTAGCTGTATGTGTATACTAATATGGATCCAGACAAAGAAAAAACAATTTGACCTTTTCAGCCAAATTGGCTTTATGTTTGAAACACTGGCTTGTGAATGTGCTGCAGATTTTAAAAGATTAAGAGGCATTGTGTATCCTGCTAACAGGGCTTACCGGCGTGCCTCCCTTTGTCCACCAATTAGCTAGAAAATGTTTAAGCAGCACATCAGCTGAGGCTTGTTGGCAGCAGAGGTAATCTGTTTACATCATCAATGTCGGAGAGTCTTCAGAAACATTTGTGCGAGTAATACGTCATCCATCCTGCACACACACACTGGGACACACAAAACACACTTAAAATTAAGTTAGTGCTGAGCGTTCCCTACAGTCTGCGCTCCATCCATCCAATTAGACAGGGATCTCCCTCAGCCCCAGCGTCTCTGACCCCAAACCTCGGGAGCCCTAATTTATGAGATGGAGCTGATCAGATACGTGTATCAGACATAAACTCACTTGATTGACTGTGTAGCTGATGTTGAGGCTGGCTGGTTAGCAGGGGGAGCTGTAGAGCGTCAACATATGGGGGCTGAGGGTGGGGAGACATGTTGTTTTGCCTCATGTTAAAGACCTGTCTGGTTTATTTTGGACGTTCATTGATTCCCAATCAATTTTTCCTCAACCTTAGTGTGTGTGTGTGTTTGTGTGTGTGTGTCTTCATGATTGGATCTCACTATCTCTCTTTGAGGAAAAAGGCAAAGCCTGATCAATAACTCCCTCAGGTCTCTTCCTGTTTTACAGGAGTCAAAACAACACACACTTTGACACTGTCTTCAATTTCTGTCTCCATTTCTTTGTGTCTCTTTTGTGTGTTTAACACTCCCTCATCCTGTAACTTTCCCCATCTGTTTAATCTCCCTGTTACCCCTTCCTTAAAATATTAAAGTGCATCATCTATTTGTACGTTTGTGTACAGTTTCTGTTTTGTAACTTCACCTCTCTGTATTGAAAGGTGGAGGTGAGTCTTACTTAGCTTATATTCTCATTATGCTTGAGGATTCACAGGCTCTTCTTCGCATTAAGGAACATCACTCAAAAATGAAAATGCAGTCATCACGCACTGACCCTCATGCCGATGGCAAATCAGGAGAACGTTTTTTAGTCCACAAAACATTTCCTGAGCTTCATGGCAATACAGTGTTTGAGCTTGTGCACCACTTCAAACAGGGTGTGTGCTAAGCGTTTTAGCTCAGTGGCTAGCTTAAGGCTTAAAAAAAGGTCTAAATAACATATCTTCAAATCAGTTTTGGATCTGTGGTCTTCTTTAGACTTGAGTTATGCTTGATGAGCTGCACTGATCTAAAGACTTTTCTCAGTATTCTTTTTACACTTACACTTTTGATCAAGACCCCAACTTCTCCAGTTGTTTGTTTTAAGAGTGTTTGCTCCATAAATGTTTTGTGGACTAAGACGCTTCACCCGACTTTTAACTGAACTTTCATTTCTGGCTGAACTGGTCCTTTGAAACTCTGATGCTAAAGAGTTACAAAAACATTCCCAATCAAAGCAAACCACTTCATTTTCTGCTGTTTTCACGCTCATAAGGATTGTGGACTAAACTTAAGTCACATTATTATTAAAAACTTTAATGACGTATTCCTGCTTTAATGTACCGTTATGGATTTTGTTCCAGCCCACTCTAAATGCTGACGTTGTGTCTTTTTATGGCCTTCTCTCTTCTGAAAAATTTAATTAAATGCATCTTGTTATTTCTCTTTGCTTTTGCTTGTGCTTATTTTGGCTCCTTGCATGTTTTACTATTCTTCTTTGATCCTTGTAATACATTCAATACAAAAACTGCTTTTAATTAAAGTTTGTTGTTAAAATGGTGCTGCTGATGTTGATGATTATTTGTTTAGATCACATTTGTACATTGACTACAAAATAATGATCCACCTTTAAAGCAAATGCAACAGAAACTGTTTAATTGCATCATTTCCTTTTAAGCGCTCCTGCCAACTGAACAGCTGGCTGTCTCTCTTTTTTCACCTTTCCCAAAATTCCTTGCACTAATCAAACTGAGACTTCTCATAGTGTGATGTTTAGTATTTTGACAGATTTCAGAAAACCTAATGAGTCTTTTGGTATTTGTTGAGTCCTCAAAGAGACATGTGTTTGTGTGTTTGTGTTCAGGTTTATGGGATTGTACAGCAACACACGTTTTCTTTGAGTCTGTCAGAAACAATCGCAGTGAAAACTAAACAAGTCTCCCCACACTTTTCATGACCTTTGACCACAATCAGAGTAAATACAGAGAAGGGCATATATACTGGAGAATTTGCTGCCTCCAGTTTATATAAATGAAAGATGTCTGAAGTGACGTGTTATAGTTAGAAACTGCACTCACTCCTCTCTTGACTTCTAATCAAAATAAAAATCCCTGAAATCTTCAAGAAATTAAATCTTAAATGAACATAAATGACAATTTACAGATTTTTTGTTGCATAAACAGTCTTACTTGGAACATTTAATGACATTCAGAAGACCAGCAGCACTGCACAGCAAAAAAATCTTAAACATCATTTGGTCAGACATGCATGAGGATTTGTATTCCAAAAAATAGCAGTTAAATCATCCAAAGAATTTGCGTCACACACAGTAAACTTTTCTGCAGTCTGATGTGAGGGGAGGAGCTGTGATCCTTTTGGTACAATGCAAGTTGAGACATCTGGCATACATTATCTCCCATTTTAAATGTATTTGTTTGGATGTATTTTTAATATTTTTTTCAAAAGGAAAGTCTAAGTGTTTCCCATTTTCAGATTTATGCTTAAAACCATCATTGCAATAACATTTTGTTTATTTAAATATCTGTCATCTTTCTGCACTCACTCACCACGCTTGAGTCAAATCAAACAGCTCTCTCTATCGTTTCATCATTTGAGGGTGCCTGTCGACCAACGGTGGTCGTTTTTCAAGTACTGTGTGTCTCCCAGGGGAACCATCGCTGACTGACTGGTTTCTGGAGATTATGAGTCACAGCTGCCGCTGTGGTTGGCTCGCCCTCCTCTGTTTAATGACTGCAGGAGTTGCATGTTCTGATAAAACTGCTGCTTTTCCAGTAAACCAGCAAGTCAAACACTCGACAAAGCTCCTTTTTTTCCAAACCTTTACCAACTGTGAATTGTTGGAATTGGAGTTTTTGCAAATGTGAATACTTAGACCAGATTTGCTGTGATGCAGACATAACACCTTAGTGATCATTTTATCTGGCATCTATAGAAAAGACCAAAGCCAGGCAATCGGATTATTTTTTTTCTTACAAAGATGATGTAGATCACTTACCTACGTACAGTATTTAAATCTTAAATGGACACATCGGTCTCTTTCAAAATAGATTTTCCAGTCACAAGAAGCATCAATCAACTGAACATTTACTTGCAAGCAACCATCATGATTTTAGTTCTGTTTAATTAACATTGTTACACCCAGTAAATACAGAGACATCATTTATCTACTGCTGAACTGCTCTTGTTGAAGCATTGTCATCAGGCACTGCTTCCTTTTATATTGTCACTGTTAATTTGAGATGTATTATATATGTTTCTCTAACTAACCAAGCTAATTGACCAAGCCACCTGAAGCTAATAAATTAATAATACAACATTCTAATTAACTGCTAATGTGCTGTTAGGTAAACTGGGCTGTGGACCTGTGCATGTGTGGCCTACCAGATAAGATAACCACTGTGTTACAGTTCCTATGGGGCCTTAGTAGTGATATATAGCAATGCCATCTTGACTGGGTGACTGTTTTTCATTTTGCTTTCATGCATGTGTAACGTGTATGCATATGTGATGCACATGCATGAAAACAAAGAGGAAAAACAGCTACACTCTATAGGCTACAGGTGGCAGTAACATATCAAGAAATGCAGCACTGTGCTTGCAAAGTGGGTGAAGAAGAGGTGCAAGCTTAAAAATGAGCAAAGTTTGCTCAGGAGTTCGTTTCATTACATTTGTAAAACCTCAGGGATTCAGAATATAGATTGTTTCAGTGACATAAATATCTCGGGATGTGCAGGATTGAGTTCAACCTCTTTTTTTTTTAAATCTGTCTCTTTAACAGAACTTGTATAGGCCCACAAAATCAGGAGTGCTCTTTTAGTTGGGAACAGAAATCAATCAGCTACTGTCAGCTGCGAGGTAACTATTTTAGGGGTTTCTGCACAGTTTAACCTGAAATTATTTAATACTCCCTCCCCCCCTGCTTTTAGATCTCAGGAGAATTCTACCTGCTGAATCTAATCAAAACTTTCGACACTATCAAATCCTGTCGTCATTGTCTCACATTTGTAACTTTGCCTCAGTGTCTAATAAATGCACTTGCACCTGGCAGCAGTTCTGTTGCTGGAGGACAGGAGATAAAACTTGAAGTGTGACTGTTGTGCGAGATTTGATGAGGAGAATGTAGCGACTGCAAGGATTGGGGGGTTGGAAGGATGAGAAGTAGAAACATAAAGGGGGGGTTAGGAGAGGACAGAATCGGAGAGAGGATGGAAGACAAACTGTTCGAGGATGGTTTTTTTCGTCCGTCCTTGATGGGACGCGGGAAATGCAGATGCTGCGAGCTCTGCCCCATTAGCTGAGGCTGCTGCTGGTTTTGCTGCAGCTGCTGCTGTTTGTTTGTGTGAAAGACAGGAGGAGTTTCTCATCAAATTTATGCTTTACGCTCCGAATGTGTTTGCACATAAGTGATGCTTCACATCAAGGAGATACACATGAATTTATCTCCTGTACAGTATCAAAATGAAGATGTATAATGCAGATTTAGTCTCTGGCTGTATGATGAAGTGCACAGACTGAAGGTCTTTTCGTCAAGCATAATGCATAACATATAGCTGCAGCTGTTGTATCCTTTTCGGCATACTGCTGGTGATTGATGCATCGAGGGAAGACACACCTTCTGCAGGATAATTGATTGAGATTGTATTTTCAGGCTGCAACTTTATAGTGTCCTCAGTGGCAGAAACTCGTGGCAGAAAGACAAAGCATCTGTCATCTTTCTGTGGTGTCAAAATCCACCCGGACGTGTCTTTTCCTTCCAAACAACATCTCTTTTTTTTTTCTTCATTT
>JAQNCA010000015.1:11207411-11230132 GCA_029783725.1 Acanthurus tractus
TGGAAATGGTAAATGTTGTAATTTTAAGTCCTCTCTAATAAAGTTTAGCATGATAGGAATTGGTGTAGTGGTGTCAAAGTGCCATCTGTTGGCCAGTCATTGCTAAATTAGCCTTTTTGGCTAATACTAACACTTGACTGAGTTGAAAAAAGGATGGTATCTGTCTCATTCAATGCTTATATTAATAACTTCAGGCATTTTATTTAACACTTTTGTTTTCTCTCTGCTCTCTGACTAAATGTACAACTTTAAACAAGAACTTTTGCTTCGACTGAGGACAACTGCATTGATGAATATTACATGAGGGTAATAAATCAACTGTTCTCTTAATTTTCTCTAACATGCTGTTGAATTTGCCCCTAATTGTAAGAAAATTATCCACTTTTATTTCACGATTTTTTCCCCGCCAGTCAGACGACCGTGTTCACTTTAGACTGATTTGGAAGTGAACACTGCACTGTCGCCCTTGCACATTTGGGAACTGTGAATTGTTCATTAACAGGACCACTCAAACTGGCAGTGAATGTGCAAACAAAATAATTAAAGGACCTTCCTTACACATAGATGAATCTCACCTCTATAGTCTGTTGAGCTTGTTGTGGGTGGTTCAGATATCACTAATGGCAGATTTAGCTGTTTTTTTAGAAACACGGTGCTCCAGAAAGCCTTGCCATGTAGATGAAACACAATTTATGATTAATGACTGAAAACAAAAATGATGTCCACAAAAATAAATAGCAGATGCATGTGGGAGGCATACTCTGACTTGTAGAGAAAGAGATGTTGGGATTCTAGCTAAAATTTGGTTATCAGTTAGAAGTTATTAAAACCTTGTAGACTGCACTCATCAATATATTTCTATTAACAAAAAACTCATAATTACTAAAGAAGAATTTGAAAGGGTTACTCATAATGACAAACCCATAGAGAATTGCATCGAACTGTGCAGTTTCACTCAGCTCTGTGAAGTATATCAGCATTGTTTGGGTTATTGTTTAAATTTAACAGCCACCTTTAATTGTACTGCTTTGGCTCAGACTCAGACTTTTACATTGTTTTATTTGTATTTTATTTTACATCTTGAGGCAGGCATCTTCTTTAATGCAAAAAAGGTGAATATGGTAAACTCACGATATCCTTGATTCTCAAAAGCAAACTGCAGAGACGCTAAGTTAGTGGTAAGCTGGTGAAAATAAAGCAGCTTTTAACAGCTGAAGAGGCAGATTTTCCAGGAGGAGTTGGTGGAGACCAAAATCAGAGCTTAAAAAAGTGTGAATATCAGACTTAAATTTCCCAGGTGGCCATAAACACAAGAAATAAATGCTCACGTGTTGTGCCCGCCATATGTGTAAATAGACAACTTTTTCCTAATATATCCTGCCCAGTAATTTCATAATGTGACAATATGTCAGTGTTGAGCCTTTAACTTGTGCTATTGCCCACAAAAACTATTAATGTGTCCAAGTGAAACATTAAATTTGAGGGTGAGACAAAGTTTACCTCTGTCGTATTTATTTCAAGGCATTTTAATGCTGGTATCAGTGGAGGTGGAGGCATTCTGGGACAAGCCCACAGTCTGTGTCTAGTTTCTGTATAGTCTTTTCAGGCCTGAAATTGATTTTAAAGCTTTTACTCAATAAGGCATGGGATTTTTTGTGAAGACTAACATCACAGACAGTTTAATGGAAGAGAAGGCTTTTAATATTTTGTACAAAACCTGCCTTGGATGAACTTAAGAGATGTGAAACTGCCAGTTTCCTCCAGAGATTCTTTTACAGGAGAGACCAGGTCAAAAGGGAAGGTTTCCTTCAACACTGCCTTTTTGTCTCCTCTCAGCTGGTGTAGGACAGTGAGTGAGTCTTGCAGGCTGGTTTGAGCAGTTTGTAATAATATGATGAATGCAGCAGTGACACTTCATCTCCATGTTGTGTATTTCTTTCTTTCTGTATTTATTTCTTCTTTCTTACCTCTTGTTTGCTTTTAGACCTTTGAAAACTAATGCAAAAATAAAGCTACCTCATCTTATTTACAGGGATTCTTTTAAAATCGTGCATTGCATAAAACCAAGCCAAGATGAACCATATTGATAAAATACATTGCTATATACATTTATTACTTAATGACATGTAAATAAACTCTGACTCAGAACTGTAAAAGAACTGTAAAAAGGAAATTATGTAAAATCTGTGAAAATGCGTGTTGCATCATTTCCAGTGTGAGAGCCTCGAGGCCTGAACAGCAGTCATTATTTAATAAATTATGAATCATGGTCTTGTTTCAGTCCCTACATGACATGAAGACTGAAGTTGTAATTTCACAGAGCCAGTTCCCAAGGTAACACTGAGCAAACTTACATTCTCCACCTGAAGCTAATCTTGCTGTAGTGACATAGAATCCTGGCTGCAGTGTAATTTATGGCTGCACTTTGCATCAGCGACACTTTATTATCCTAACGTGCTCTACACCCGCAGTCCTAAGTTCGATGTATTTATTTAGTAATTTTAATAAGAAAAGTGACTTACAGAACATTTAAGTGATTTACAGAACAGTCAAGGACAAACAAACACTCTCAAGCATGAGAAGGCAAACACAGTGCAGGTGTAGACACGGTACAAACTGCTGCATTGACTGTTAAACACTCTGGTATCAATAAAAATGGACAGCTTGCCTTGTGTGTGTGCTGATAAAATATATAATGAAGTTGTCCTTCCACTCTAATTGACTCCTGACTCCCCGACATTTGTTCACAGTCTATGCCCCTCCTCTTCACCCCTCTCTGTCTTTATCTCTGCAAGCACCTATTGAGGTCTATGTTGTCCTCAGAAATCTTATTTCCTTAAAACAGTCATGTTTTATGAATTCAGTTTAGGCTGACTGCAGATTCTTGTTGTGTTTTACTCACTGGTAGCTGAAGTTGCTCAGTTCTTTAGAGAAAATCACCCTTATGTCCCCATTATATTGCCTACACATTTGCATAAAGAGTGAAATGGCATTTCCTTCAGAGAAGTTTTACATGACCAAAACTGTTTTTATGCAGATGATGCACAGTTTTATGTGAAAGACATTTAAGGTAAGGTAGGTAACTGTAATCATTTTCATCCTGCCTTTTAGAAATAAAGGCTTAGGGTTTGCAGAACCTTCTCTGATTATACGTGAATAACTTTGAAATCATTCTCTTCAGTCTCCCTGAATCTGTTCTTATTTTACAGGAGAGCTTAGATCCCTATCTTTTTATATCAGACCTGCAGCCAGAAACCCTGGAGTGATATTTGACAGTGACCTTTCAATCAAAAAACAAATTACAAATGTCGCTCAATCATGTTTGTATCAGTTGATGAGCATTTCAAAGGTCAGATCTTTTTCTGTCTTCGCCTGATCTTGAGAAGGTCACCCATGCCTTTATTTTACGGCATTCATTCATTGTACCCAGAGTTGAGCCATACAGTTATCTCAAGCCTTTAGCTAGTTCAAAATGCAGCTGCTCAGCTTTCAGCAAATTTCACAAGGTTTGATTACATCAGCCCTGTTCTTGCTTTTCTTCACTGGTTTCCGGTCAGTTTTAGAATTGATTTTAAAATGAAGCACTTCATGTTTTAGCTCCCAGCGACACTGTTGAACTGCAGCTCTTTCATAAGCCAGGGCCCAACCTCAGATTCTTAGTCAGGAGTTCAAGTTTAGTCCAAAGGTTACCAGCTTTTAGGGTCCCTCAGCTGTGAAACTCCCTATTTCTTAAACAAAGCCTTTTATTGATTTTTTTTAATTCTCGCACAGTTTTTCACACCCTGTATATGTGCTTCCTTCGCTATCTGGACAGGGTATGTCTGTGTGTGGAGAACTCATCAGATTCTCTGGGTCATAAGTCACTCTTCTCCTCAAAAGCACCCATTTTTCTCAGGTTAGCCCCATCAGCTTCCAACTCTGTTTAACAGGCTCTTTTGTCTTTAAAAGTTTCTTGTAGTGTGTTCTCTTGTTTTTTTGCAAGTCATTCTTAACGTTCAAGCACCCCTTTAATTTTTGATATAATGTGGTAACTATTGAGTTTAATAGTTGTTGCTAAGAAGTTTATTACCTTTGGACCGAGCCAACTATTACTCCATGTTTTAAGTCTTTATGCAAAGCTTAGCTATCTAGCTGCTGGCTGAGACTTCTTACTTTGCATGCTAACTAACAATTGATCTTCTCATCTCACTTTTAGCATGAAAGTGAGTAAGTGTACTTCTAAAAATACTGAAAAGTTCCTTGTATTTTTCCCTCATCATTCAAAAAAGACAACTGTTTGCACTTTGCTCTGTCCGTGTTGGCTTGGTGAGAAGACAGCATAAATTTGGATCTCACAGTTTGGTGTAGGGGTGTGAGGTGTGTGAGGGCTTGGAGGTGACCATAGAGAGGGTTACGGGGGCTATTAGGCCTGTAGCTGTGTGTGAATCGAACTGTGTGGGACACAAGTGTTGCTACAGTAGCAGCAGGAAGCAGCAGTGATTCATAGTGTAATACAGCCCACCACTGTGTGGAGTTTCAGGCCTACAAAGTGTGTGTGCGTGTGTGTGTGCGGAGAACAGTGTGTGTGGAAAAAAAGGAGAGAGATTGAAAGTAATATTGAGAGCGGGAAGATTGGAAATGAGGGAAAAACCCAAATACATTTGGGCAAAAACAGAGGAGCAGGGAGAACATCCAAGTCAGTGTTTGTGTGTGTGTGTGTGGAGATTGGAGGGCACGCTCCTTAATTACCCTCACTTCATCTCTGACTCTCACTTTTGCAACCTTGTCAGTCATTTCTTGTTGCCATAACGACACAGGCACCTGCTAATGGCATTGGCTTCGTTTTTATTCGTCAGGAGCTTTAGGATTAAGATTCATCAGCATGGCTGACACGTATGAAGGCATCGCCACAGTGACATGATGAGCAACTTTTTCATTATTGCATTACCCGTCCAAATGAAAACTCCCTGCTCTGCGTCACATGCACCAAATTTATAACCATGATTTTCTCAAAGACAGGACATATTATCCTGAGAATATTACTGAGTTTCGCCAAGGTCTCATATAGAAATTGCTTTTTTAAAATAGAAACTTTTGTCTTCTTGTCAACCTGAAATTATACCCGACATGCACTAACCAGCAAGGTATCATTACACTGCAGCTTAGGCTGTCTTAATATAGGGATTAATGTTTTGATAAGGATTTGTTCAGCTCTAAGCCGCAGTGCATGGATGCTCATCTCTGTATGTCATTCCGACTATGTACACATGGCTCTTAATGCACAAAAAACACAGACAGATTTGACAGACAGATAATGATGCATGTGTGCTGTTCTGTTATTGACAAATGGCGACGTGTTTATGGATATGTCTGAATGTAGGTAAAAACATCACAAAATTAGTCCCGTTTTAGAAATCTTGGTTCAGAATTGTTGAGTTATGCTGCTGTGCTGACTGGTAGCAATCACCATGAGTCCAGCTATGACTCATCCGTGTGTGTTGCGCACACACAGACACACACAAATGCAGTCTTTCCAAATGTTAATCCGTTTTTGTCTCTGCTCTCTACCCACTTTCATCTGGAAATCCCTGTTTGTTTGCTCCAATCCACAGTTCCTCCCCCTCTGTTTACCCTGACTATCATGCTCTCCCTCTCTCTCTGTCTACTTTCTTTCATCTCACTTTCAATCCATCCCATGGTGTCTCGCTGTCTCCTGTTGATTGTCCTCTGTCATCGGTGTCCATCATCCCCATGTCTGCATTGTGTTTGTGACTAGAGGCAACAGTGTTGTCCTCACATCACCTGTCATCACACTGAGGAATAAGAACACAAGGGACTCCATCCCTCCATCCCTCCATCTTTGTACCGCGTGTTCAAACCACAGTTAAAGGAGCAGTTTGACTTCTTTTTAGGAAATATGCTCCTTTCCTTTCTTACCAAGAGTTTGACGAGTAGATTGACACCACTTATGTCTGTCTATTAATTATAAAGTTGAGGCCAGGAGGCAATTGGCTTAGCTTATAAAGACTGGAAGCAGGAGAGAGTAACGGCTCTGTTTGAAATTAAAAAATGTAGCTGCCATTACCTCTAAAGCTCATTAAAAATCCCATCGGACAACACTTTGGACAGAGCCCAGTTAGCTGTCTGTATTATAAACTGAAACACAGAGTATTCAAAGTAGAACAACTTACTTTGTAGTAAAATGCTTGATGCTGCAAACTATCATTCCATGGTGATAGCCTGTCCGAGGTAACCTGGTTATATCTACCAATGTCATCTGTTGTGGTTAGGAGACATCTAAGGTACTGGGCACTGGTACTGGTACTACTCTATTACACCATAGTAAATTCAGTTTTCTGCTGGTAAAAGTTTGCATAGGTTTGGCATGCTAAACAACGATAACTGCCTCCTGGTTCCCAGCTGTAACACTGGAAGAGGTGTTATCAGAAAGTCCTGGGAAACCTTTAAAATGCAAAATCATCACCTAATTTAAATTTCACTGCCATCTTTTTCAAAGCAGTCTGCTTGTGCAGTAATACACTACTTTGAGCACTCCCTCTCAGCTTAGAATACCCCGTGGAAGTCCTGTTTTGCTAGGTGTGTCAAGCACCATCTGCAATGACTGTGTTGTTGAATATTGTCAACATACCGCAGGCCTCTTGTTTGAGAACCCAATTGCCATTGTGCCACATTTCAGGTTGTTTGCACTAAATATTTTCCCTCTAATGCTTCAGAACTTCTTCACAGTAGCACTTGGCATTGACGATCTGACAATGGGGGATTACGTCACCCTACGCCTGTAGAATGCAACATGTAGACTTCTTTTACTCCAAAGTCAGAAAATCACAAATTCAAATGAAGTTGTGGTCACGAAAATGCGTGTAACTCAGGTTCTGATGGTGATCAGGTGTAACTTGGAATACCTACTCTTGAAAGTAAATTTTTACACCAGATACTTACACATTTCTGTGCAGCACTTATTATTCTTAAAATTTATGGATCACACCTCTCACTTAACTGACAGACATGAGAATGGTATGAAACTTACTTAACTCAAGGCAGCCACTAAGCTAATAGAAGAATGAAAATAACAGTCTATGCCTTTAGCCATTTATTATCAGACATGCTCATATCTGAGGCACTTTATGTCAAGGTAAATCAAAGGCTGATTTGTAAACTGTGTCTCTTAAACTTCCTTGACGGAGGCATATTTCTCTCTGTGTCTGTGCCAGCCAGGTTAATCCTCATTAACATCTACATGACACCTGAGGGAATAATTTGTCATGTACATGTGTGAGGAGTGCGAGGAACCAGGTTCTTACTCTCTCTCAATCTACACTGGCGTCATGTGGCTTTTAATAGAGAATTATTTGTTGCTACATAATAGAAACCACTTGTAAGTTCACACACAGGTCACTTGTTAGCTCCATGTTAGCTCCTAATGTGAAGCAGCATTTGTAGTTTTGATAAATGATTGTTATGTTCCATGGAAAACAAGATAGGTTGTAGAGGGAACAGAAAAAGAATGTTGTGTTTTTTAGTTATTTTTAGTTATTTTTAATTTAAATCCCTTTTAATGTGTGCACTTATGGTAAGGGGTTTTCATTTACCAACTACTCAAGGTCAAATTGCTGTTGTTATGTAAGCTGCGCATATTATAATGAAAAATGTGCGCAAAAAAAGAGAGAGAGCTGTGGAAATTTCTATGGATCAGGAACTGTCCCCACATTCCTCTCAGAAATAATTTAGCTGGAACACACAGCAGTTTTTAATGAAGTTATAGTTTTTAATGAAGTAATTTCTGGATATGTACTGCTAGTTACTGTCTGTTTTAAAGCTGAGTTGTCTTCTTCAAACTCCCTCTCAGAGGCTGGGTCAGAATGAAAGGCAGAAGGCTCTGTTGTCACTTTGAAGGTCATCTTCAGACGCGGCTGAATTATTAGACTCAAGGATCAATACACAGTGTTTGAAATTACTAACAGCCTTTTGTGTGTATGATTGTTTTTCCCTAGTTCTTGTTGCCTGACATTTAGCTTTTTTTGTGGTATTTTGTGTTTTCACTTAGCCACCTTCTTGTGTAGCTTCTAAATTTTAGATTTACCTCTAAACTTATTGCTTCTTAAATTATTATTATGTTATTTAAGCAATATTGAGTAATTTTTTACCACTAAGGGGCAGAATGTTGAAAAGAATTGAACTTATCAACGCATGGCCTTTTTCACTTGTAGCTCATTATAACTGACAATAGGGCTGGGAAGTAAAACAATCTTGAAAAATATGAATTTTATCATATTATTATTTCTGTTCATTTATTTTTCAAAAATAAAAAATATATTTGTGAACTGCAATCTACTGCAATCTATGCAGCAGCACCACACTGTATAAACTCGCCTCTGATCTTTTAAAAAGATGTTTACATTATAGTTCATAATCAGTTCTAAGGCATGCCCATTTCTTGGCAGCGGGAGGCAGCTGACGGCAATCAGATGGGGAGATAAATGGCTGCCATCGAGGCTGTCTGTTCAGCTGAGATTTAGGGTTGTGAAGGCTGACACTTGCTGATGGTGAAGTAAACACACAGCGTGCCCTTGCATGCAGACTAGAGCAGACTGCCTGCCAAGTCTCTGATCTGCCGGTGCTGGATCTCAGCTGAGTGTTCAAGAGACGAGCCATATCAGTGTGGATTGAGTGTGTGAATGTGCGGAGGACTTAACATAGTTGTCATTCGGGGTAAAAGGTAGATTGCGCAGTTTCGCTGCTTGCTGTTGATTAATGTAAAAACTGTCAAAATGTATTAATATTTACTTTCAATGCAATAAGACAAAATGTAATAATATAATGAATTGTCAGAGAAGTAAATGGCATCCCATTACCGCTTTAAGCAGGAATTATTTCTTCATAAAAGATTTAGCTGACTTTTAATTCAAAATGTCATAGTAAAGTAGGTGAGGGGTTTTTATTGTGTCAATTAAAATACATTACAAGTATAACAAATGTATTGTAATGTTTTGCATTGTACTTTTTAATTGTGTTATATTATATACAATGACATTTCATAGCATTTTTAACCATCTGAAAAAACATACATTTATTTGACTGGCAAACACACAACATATCAGCTACCGTTGTGCTGTTTGATCCTGTTTGAATGTGTGTTTATTGGATCTTTTCAGCTTACAGTTTTGTGCAAGTATTATCTTCTTTTGTGGTTTACCTGCTGCAAACTCAAATCCACATCCTGTAAATCTTTCACACCTACATACACTCATGGGGACACCTAAGCACAAGCAGCAGTCTGTCTCCTCTTTAAGGCCATATGCTACTCTGTGACCTATGAGTCAATGTCAGGTTACCTATGAAAGGGAATGGATGGAGTGTCAGGACTGTGTCAGCCCTTGTCATCACTGTCTCCGGGGTTTGTTACTTCATTAAACTGAGCTATTGAAGAGATGGCTGGCCAGGGACTGCTGGATCCAGAGCTGCAGTCAAGGCCAAGTCAACACAGACTCCGAACCCAGACTGGCTGAAAACTGTGTGATATATTAAAACCTTCAACTTCTCTCGTGTAATTTTATTTTGAATTTTAATATTAAAAAGCAGATAAAAATATACTGCTTGGTTATCAGCACCAATTTTTCTAACCCTGACTGCTCATCATGGATGACTCGCACCATAAGCTGACAGGCGTTTATGCTTTCATGAATGAGGCAGTTTGCCTCTGCAGCTGATTGCCTTGAGAACAACTGCTCCGTAAAGGATGAGCCCTGTTTTGCCCTCAGCTGAATGCAGAATTATGGTTATTCTCTGTGGCTTTGTGCAGCCTCAGAGCGTGTGCGTAGAGTGACCGCACCGTGTGACATGCAAGCCAGGATGCACAAATCCACGTGTGTTTGCATGCCTGTTTTTTGCATCAGCTCCTCCTCCTGGTGTGGCTGCACTTTGAGGGGCCAACAGTAAGCTAAAAACACAGTAATTCCCAGAGCAAAACACTTTTAAGTCTGCTCTACTGTAGCTGTAATCTCTCTGGTAGTTCAAGTCATCCAACCTCTGCCTCTGCTACACCTGTCTGACTGTGATAAATGTCTTTCCTCCTCAGTTTTTTCTCTCCCTCTATTTCTCTCCAACTCTAATGCTACGAGGATCTGAAGGTGACCGAAGCAAGGACATAGTGATGTGATTTTCTCCCTTTAATGCCTTTTCCTTTCGCAGTCACTCTTTTTTGCTCTCCCTTCCTAAATCCCAGAAGCCGGACTTGTGTGATTGTTTGCTGCAGAGAGGTTTTGTGTGCACGTGAGCACATGTTTTGGTTCAGTTAAACACGAGTAGCTCAGCGTATATTTTTGTGTGACTTCAAGATCACACACATGTACACTTCCACCTAAGATGAAAAATAAAAACCCTTTTATCGGCAGGAGTGCCTCAGGAAATAATAAGCACTCTGGAAATGCGTGGCATGAAAGGACGAGACCGCGGTGTGGTCTGGACTCCCTGTGGTGAAAACTGTCCAGTCATCATAAATAGAGTATTATGCTCGTGTTTGTGTATGTTATGACTGAGTTAATTGTATTTAATGGTAATACTGGGTTATCTCAGGATGCTTGAACATCAGAGTGCTCATTGAAGCTCACAACACTACAAGTAAGGTTCATTACAAGGTTAAAGCCATTTTGATGTAATGCAAAATGACTCTTGTATGAGAATTGCAAGTTTATAAGAGCAGGCTTTATTTGATATTGCCTCTTCGTGCAGATTTTTATAAAACTATGTGTTGTAATCTGATTTACCCACAAAAGTAACAGAGACCTTCAACTCCTGTCGGTTCACTTCATGCTCAGATGTGTGTTTTAGTTCCTAAAAAGCTGTTATTTTGGAAATATTTGCCTGTACATCTGTGTGTTTGTGCAGCTTCTGCTGAGCCATTGACACAGATCCAGGGACAGTTTGTTTTGCTCTATTTTTTCTAGGTGGGGAGATAAAAAATGAAAAAAAAAGACATTTTCTTATAGCTTTTTTGCATCTTTGCATATTGCAGGTGTGAGTGGTCTATCAAAGTTCATTCTGCCAGATATACACATTAGGCACAGTATGAGTGTTTTTTCTTGTTGACTTTATTGATTTGCCACCTGCACTGTATTATCATAAAGCCAATATGCATGACTGGCAGCTCTGAGTAGTGCATTAGGAAAGAGATACACAGACATATCCGTCATTATCATTTTAAAGTTTTGTTTGTTTCTTTGCTGTTTTTTATTTGGCAATTTTTCTTTATTTTGCTCTTAAATCTTCTGACCGATTTTCTTACATTCCGTCGTCTTTATAAATGACTCATTTGCGAGAGGATAATCATTGGATTTACTGTTCTATTAAGGCACTCATGAAAAATGCACTCAGCACTGATAAAATTTGCTGCCTCCCTGCTCTTTGTCATTAGCCGTCGTTCTGGTGCTCAACTCAAAAGTGCTGTGCAGTGACAAATCCTCTCCTCTTTGACTCTGCAATCAATACTTTTTCCCCCCACATTCAATACCATATTCTGTCTTTTCTCTCCCAAATCACCTCTGACAAACGCTGCTCTCACTGGACCTGAAAATGAAGCACAGTGGTGGGTGTCACACAGCTATCAGTCACAGTGTATTTGATTCTGTCTCTATATAGTATCTGTGTGTGTGTGTGTGTGTAGAGTCGATGTGCACTCTTCCTGCCATCACCAGAGAGCGTACCGGATTGATTTGATGTGATGTGTGTGTGTGTTTTTTGTGCAGGTGTGTGGTGTACTGTGACAAGTGTCAAATTTGTCAGGGGACTATGTAGACACACTAACACACATATCTCCTTGTACTCCCATCTTTATGGGGACCTGGCAGTGAAATTATGCATTGCCTGGCCCTTTACATCAAATCTAGTCCTTGGTTTTTTTGTCCCACAAAAAAGATCCCGACCACACAAGTGTTGTTTTTGTGTTTCAAATAAATTTGAACCCAAATGAAAGCATGAAAAAAAAAAAAATAAAGTGCTGTCATGAGCATGCTAAATCAGCCAACGTCAATATACTCCCAACCCAAAAGCCATCTTTACAAGTCAAAGCCTGAAGAAAAAGCTAGTTCCAGTTGGTAAATAGCAACCAAAGTCAGAGGGTATATTGTCCAAAACCTACAACGATGGTGCTGAGGACTGTGTTATGGAAGTGTTAGATTATGCAGCAACCTCTGTCGCCGTTTCTGACGCCTCTGTCACTTATGTGAAAAGTATAATTAGCAAAATTAGCACCAGACCTTTGCTGCCTCTAGTAAACAGAGGACAAAAAAAGAACACACTGTTTCATCTAGCACAAGCGATACTGGGTACTATTGGTCAACCTTCACTGTGGCAGGAGCTTTAAACAAGATCTGTTTCAGTAACTTTAACTGTGTTTGTACATGGAGGAAAGGCCAAAACATACAGAAAAAACTACATTTTAATAAATACCTGTGTACGTGTGGACAAGGCATTAACACTCACAACTGATCTTCTTGGCTGAGCCTAAACCAAAATTTAATATGAACCCTAAAATCAAGTTTTGACCCTCAAACAGACAGTTAAACTTGTGGCATATAGCATTGTGAACCCCATGAAGCTGTTAAATTCTACAGCAGGTGGGCTGTGGCTGCCTGTCAGGCTCCCTCAGAGAACGAGAGCCCGGGGCCCCTTTTTACGTCAGAGCCACAGCAATACCCGAATCCCTTATAATTGAACTGGCATCTCCCAAAAATAATTCCCTCCTCTTTACTGCTTGGTTCGGCTCTAATTATCTCTCTCTGTCTGTCTTATCCTTGTTCATTCCTTCTTTATTTTCCCTGCGTGCAGCCTTCCTCTCTCGTCACAGGGGAATTCAGAGAACGATGCTCTTCTGTAGTTCTGCATCTCTGTAGCCACAGAAATAGCCGCTCGTTCCCTGGCGGCTATCCCAAGCCTCCTCTTAAGATACAGCAGCACATCCTCACACCCAGCAGTCTTACACCATGGCAATATTCACCCCAAAGCATATTGTGCAGCGCAAACAGCTAAAGAGATTAAGGGTCACAAGCTGCTGATGTAGATAGAGATGTTTGAATTTTAAGAAACAGAGGTGTTACATTTAAAAATGCATTTCTTTTGGTAAAAATTGTAACCCTGTTCACTTGTAACGTCCTGCTTTATTACTTTATGAATTCGTAGAGCATCTGGTGAATGACATGTATTTCTATGACCGCTGCCTCACTCTATATGAACCATCGATTTGAAACATGCAGTAGCATATATGCAGCATATTGTACACTGCCACTGCTCCCCTGTGGCTGCCTAACAACAGATTGACTCTCATATTGACTATAAACAGTTCATTCCCCCCCTTGATGGAGGCAGTGGGGTTGGATGTGAGCTCAGTAGCCACTGCTGTTGCACTCCCTCCCTTTCCTCCCTCGCTCGGCGTCTCTCAGCGTGGTTTACACTTAAGGAGCATTCTTGGCACATTGGGTTGTATTTTCCTGTGTGAATAGAGATTACTGAGCAAAGGAAAGAACAATACATGCCTATTATTTGGCTTGTAAGGGCCACAGCTGCTGGTCTGAGATGTGGCTGGACAGACTGGATGAAGAGATGAAAGGAAAGAGACGAGGCATGAATGAGCTTCAACAGAGTGATTACTGTGTGGAAAATGTAGGACATTTATAATACATTGCAGAAGAGAATATACTCCCACATTCTGAACAAAGTGTCTTTTGGGGTTTTTTTTTGGGCTGTTTAAGAATATTTGACCTCAGTTTGTCTTTTATGTGTTAAAACTTTGTCATCAGAAGCAGCTTTGCAGTCCATTTTCTCTGTGGACACACAGTGACCCTTTGCATTTCTTTTTTTCTAGAATGATTCTCCAAAAATGGTCACATTGCAGAGAAGGGATGGTCAAGTTAAACATGCATTCCTGTCTTTGAATTTAATCTGTCAAATACTCTATAATGAGTATTTCCAGGCTCAAAACAATAATGCCAGAATTCAAAAATGAATGAATGAATTCCCTCTCTTTTAAATTGGATCCTCACCTTGCTGAGTTTGCAGTAAATCTTCTATGCACGTTATTCTCTCCCCCTCTTTATCTCTCTCTCATTTTCACACACAGTTGCCAAGCAGGCATGCCGTTCTGATTGGAAATGTTATCAGCGGAGCACACATTTGACTCGGATTGTTTCCCAAAGTGAGGGCTCATTATTGGCCCGTTGGATGATCACTGGCAGCCAAAGTTGGTTTACAGAGAAGTCTCTCAGTCACCCCGGGGCTTCATTTTAGCTTTCGGGTTCAAAGAGGAGAGGAGATGTGGAGGAAAGAGGAGGGATAAAAAGCCTAAAGAGAGCCAATGTATAGAGCTTAGTGAGTAACTTGGCCATAGCTGGAGTGTGCAGCGCCCAATTTTACGCACTTACAGGCTCGTACTGATGGAAGCATAGGTTTAAAAGGCATCAAGAAGTCACAAATTTTCAGGAAAAAGGGATGAAGAAGTTTAGGTGACTGAAAAGGAAGAGAAATCTTGAAAAGGAAAAAAGAAAAGGTATAGAGCTTGAGAAGTTGTTTCTTAAAATGAGGATGAAAAAAGACAGGGAAGAGTTAACAGTGAGCTTGACATTATCTTAAACCAGTGTTAGTCTGATAATCTGCCGGAAAGCTTTGTGTAATTGATTTTCCTCCTGCATATAGTCTTATTAATTACTCTGACTTTGCTGTAAAGCTGTGAATATAAGCTGAACATTAAAAATGCATTTGGTCGTGTCAATATTAACAATCCTTGTACATGCATAGGCTTTGATAACCTTATTACTCTATGTATGCACTGACTGTATAAGCCAAAAGGGAGGGAGGCTGCCAACTTTTTAAATTAAAACCACATTACACTAATGCACTTGATTATAACTGCAAGCTCTCTGAAAGCCCCTGCAGAGATGCATCACCTGTGTAAGAACACTGTCTGCATTGCTTCTCAGGCAGTTTAATGTAGTGAATGACAGATGATTACAGTTACAGTGTATCATGTTAATTAAGGAAACCGAACTGAATAGAACAATTAATAATCATAAGCCGTTTTGTCAATAAAGCATCGAGTCTCAGCTGTACTTGTGGATCAGAAGCACTTCCTTTGTCTTTCTCTGTTTCTTTTCTCTGTTGTGTTTACATGCTTACATGCATTTTCAGCACCATCACTCACAGAACGCTCTCCATCACCATGTGTCTTTTATATGTGTGCATGTCCGTGTTCATCCTTTCACTCTGAGGTGCTTGTATATGTGTCTTCTTGTCCATAATGTTTACTAACGTGCCTCTTAGCTCAATGAGCTAGAAAGGCTGCATGCTCGATGTGATGTATGTGAGGGGATAGAGCAGGTCTTTATGTGTGCTTGGCGATGCTGCAAGAATGAGTCCCTGTGGAAAACTTACCGGGGGGTTTAGATGGGCTGTGGGTGTTTCCATTTCTGTAGAAGGAAGTCCAACCTCAGATTTTAGTCTAATTTCCATTATTAACATCCAGTGTAGTGTGTGTTCATGCACAGTTTTTCATAGACATTCAAAGCAGAACAACAAAGAGTATATATCATATTATCAAGTCATGCACACATGCAGAAGCACCAGCATTAACCGCAGGCTGTCACATTGTAGATGGAGGATGTGCTGACATTTAGGGAACTCAATATTTCCAGGATTTATTCTTTCTCTGACATGATGGAAGCTTCTGTTTGTAAGCTGTGAAATTTTATTTCATTTTTTTTATGTAAAGCACTTTGAACTGCTTTTGTATAAGATGATGCTGCACAAATAAAAACTAAATTGAATTCAATAGTGTGAGATCTGAGTGTATCCCTGAGTGTGTGAGAGAGGGAAGAAGGGAGAGTAACACCAACAGCAGCAACATGTCATTCCTGTTGTTGTCGCCTTGAGCTTCTCACACAATATCTGGAAGAAAGAAAAGACATACTCAGGGTTACAGTAAAAGCATCCACTGTGCCTGTTCCTCAATATACTGAAGATTAAAGAGAGAGAGAAGCAAAGAACAGAGAGAAAAGAGAGCAAGTCTGTGTTTCCTCTTTATTCATGCAGTGGATGGATAAAACACACCAAGGCCACCACAGAAAAATGAACATGATTAATAATGTATGCTGTATAAATTAGCCACATTCCTCTGCAAAATACAAAAAAGTTAGAGCTCAGTGTTGAGAACTAGGCTTTTGAGTCCCAGTGAGTTAATGTTTCGTCATTTCCAAAGAGTGAGGAACCAAAAAGTGGTTTCAAAAATACTTAAGAGACATTTTTGCCCCGCTAGCAGCGAGGCGCTACAGAGGGGGCAGTGTGGCAACAGAACAACTTTTGGTCTGGTTAAAAACAAATGACATTCCCATCAGCAGCAATGGTAATTTGTTTTGTGTTATTAAGAGAAATGTAAAAATGCAAATCCTTTTTACTAAGATGATAAACTTGCTGCACATTTCACATTTCAAGCAACATGTTAGCATCGACATTTTCACTTACATTTTAACAGGTGCCTGGTAGCGACTGGTAGTATTGAGTTAGGTGTCAGTAAAAAACAAGGAGAAAAAAATTAGGACAAAATGATAGTTACATAAAATATTATGTTTTTAAATAAAATGATTTGAAATTTTTGAAAATTATGACCCATCTGTTACTGTTGCCCACCGTTTTTGAGGTTTTGTGGGGTTAAAGAAGCAACATATCTTTGTGTTCTTGGTGATGAATATATTTTTTGACTTAAATGTAAGTTGACTGAGTCTCTTTTGGTCAGGTATCTGCTATATAACATGTCTCATGTCAGGAGGATATATTTTTATTATATTAAAGTTAAAAAAAGATACTGATACCATAATAAATTTAATTCAAAATAAGTCAGTTAAATTCACTTGCTGTTACTGTTTCTTAAATAAAAATGAGATAAACTCTTGAGGGCCTCTCTGTTTTGAGTGAGTAACTTGCAGAGGCTCACGACAGTCCTTAAGATGTGAACCAGGGGAGTTTGGAGGAAGATGACAGGCTGTGGAGATTATATCCATCAATCATTTCAAGTCACTCAGCCAGTGATTTTACAGACAGCACTGGTCTGAGGAAACTACCTTGTTGGCTGAATTTCAGCTCAAAACTCTCCACTGTTGTCAGAGATGTACTTCCACTGATTTTCTGGAGTTGGCCAGCATGGCTATTTATCAAACCTCTCATGGGTGAGAGCGCTGATGTACAGTCAATAAGGTGTACTGTGCAGTGTGGAAAGAATTTCACTGGCTAGAGTTTTGGGGGTTACTTTGCTTTCTCATAGCCTGTTGTTCAAATGTTTATCCATCTGTCATTTTAAAATATTCAAAAGCAACAAACACATACAAGTATACCCCTGCAGAGGAGGAAAAATGTCCTCTGTGCCTACAGGCAATATGATTTAATCTCAGCTCAGCAGCCACCCTACACCTGCACCTTAATCAACAATCCCAGCAGCCGAACGCGAGAAATTTATGACCCACGTGCCACTCTGCCACTGCATTGCAGAGGAGACAGACAGACAGTTGAGACTTTCCACACTTCTCTCTGCTCCCGCTTGGAGCTGGCATTCAAGTTGGATGAACTGTGTAACTCGGCTTCACCCAGCCGGGGTCCAAATGCAAATTTTGCGCTTCAATTGAGCCAAAATTTGCTCCCGTTCTCACTGCTTTTTCACCCCGAAGCAGATAAAAATTCTTCCAGCTCTGATGCACACAGGGTGCACAAAGATAGAAATGCATGCATCCACACATAACACACACACACACACACACACCCATACACACACACACACATAGTGTGTTAATATGTCACTGTGGGCTGAATAACAGCAGGAAAGGATTCCTTTGTGCAGACTTTGGCGCAATACACACAAACACACAGATCTACACAAAACAGGGAAGCAACATCTTTACACTTGAAATCAGCCTTTTTCAATTAAAACCATATTAAGCGCTTGAAAAGCCCACGATCAATTTACAATTACCAAGTGCATTTAGCTACTGTACACTTGAAAATACACATCGGCCCTAGGTCAATAATAACACACCTGAAAACACTTACTCTCAATACACGCACTCAGCCAGGTGTACTCCCACATCTGCATGCTCTGGGGCTGCAGGGTTTACTGGTGTAATGGTGAACAGTAGATGCTGCTGTTGTGGGTTTCTACTGCAGCAGGCGGATCAAAAGCTGATCAAAGACTCTCTGGCAGATTGTTCGCTTGATTTCTCCAAAATCCTCTTCTCAGCTATGCTAACACCCGGTTTAGCATTGCTCCGACTCGGCTGCCTCTCTTTTCAACCATATGCTATCTCCTTTTCCATTTGTCCATAATTGTGATGCATGGCTCTGCAAATTAACGCATATCCCTGTCTTGCTGAGAAATCCATGTGCAGCGTAAAAAACACTTTAACAACACCCCGTGTGCTGTTAAACTGAGATCAATTCATGCCATTTCAGATTTTAATAGCCCCCTCAGTATTTCCCCAATAATTACTTTTCATTCATTATGCATGGTGGTGGGTGGCACTGCTCTCTGAGGTTATTTGGTGCGTCACAAAACCTAAAGGTATGCAGTGTTATGCTTTTAGAATTAAATGTTTAAATTAAAGATGCTAATAAAGTTTTAAGTGTTATGATGTTTTCTCGTTACTCATAAGTTTTCCTTACTATCCAGAGAAAAGACATAATATGCCTGCTGTGTGACAGCTTTGTCTGCTCAGTGATGATTATTGTCATGCTGTCACTTTGTATGCCTTCATTTTGGTGACAGCCGTGGTCGCAGGCATTATGTTACTCAGTTGTTTGGCCATATGTACAATTTTCGTGATTTGGATAAAACAGGGAAGCCTTGAGTGAATGTCTTCAAATTTTGAACAAACATCCACTAGGAATCAAGTATGAACTGGTTTGATTCTGTTGGTTGAAGATCAAAGATCGCTGTGACTGCACAAGATGTGTTTTTTGACTTAAACACCAAAATTTGTACTGTAAATCCAACAAAATTTCACACTAATGTCTAAAAGGATACAATAATGAAATGATGACTTTTTAGTTCAAAGTTTGTCCTCACCATAACATCATAATGTTTTGCAGAAACACTTTTCTGGCTGTTATTCAACCGCAGAACTCAAAAACAGAAAGGTAAATCAAAATGTGCTTATTTAGATTTTCTCTTCTGTTGCTCTGAAGTTATGTATGAAGCTTCCACAATGTAGAGCGTGTAACAGCAACATCTATAAATGAAGCAACCTGGTTCATCTCAAGCTCATTGGTTTCACTGATGTTGAGCTTCAGGTGACTGTTGCTGCACCATGTGATTCAAACTCTCCATGAGTTTTCTGTATTTCTCTGTAAAAAAGACTCTAAGTGAGGATGGCATGTTTCTCACTAGAAATTATTCATCAGAATTGGATGTGACAATTTAGTGATGACTTAATTTTGTTAAAAACACTTTATTAATTCTCATCAGAGTCCTTATAACATAGGAGTTTGGACAGCTATTTTCTTATGATCTGCAGCTTTACAGGTTGATGAAGTCTTACAACCCTGAAGCAGTATTTCCACTTCAGAATATGTTTCAGTGTTTTAAAATAAATCCCCAAATCATTAGTCATATATATTATTATAATGCTTTTTTTGCCTGCTTGTAGTTTGTAGTTGTAAATAAGCACAAAAGCGACCAGAGAGTTGAATTATTCTCTATAATTTTACAACAAATTAGCATGAAATTACAAATTCTAAACACAATGGTGTTTACTTTGCACCTTAGCCAATTCATCACATGGCTTTCCAGTCATGTGTTGTTCAGCGGTGCATCAGTTGTGAGAGGTGTAACTCTTGAGCACGGCACTGAGCAGAAGAACAGCTGCTGAGGGCGATACATCATTTAAAAAAAAACTGCTATTGTTTTCAGGCCAGGCTGCCGCTGGAGCCCGAAATGCCGTTATCTTGATTATAAATCTGGCCGTAACATTAATTCAACTTCAGACTTAAGCCTTACCTTGTCTGTTTGTCAAGCTAAAAGAGAGACGGGAGCAGGAAAAAGGAGGGAAGTCTGACAAATAACTACGGTAATAGATGGCTGGTGGAAAAAAAGGGGGGAAAGGAAAAGCAGGGCAGACTGATGGAAAATGAGAGATGAGAGAGAAATGAGTTAATAGATCTTCAGCACAAATAATATTTGCCAGCAGTGACAGGCTGTCAGACATACACTGCATATCATTAAAGCCACATCTGCTGCCCTGATTTTAAATTACAAAATGAATTGGTATTCAGCTGTGTGCTCTCTTAAATCCACTGTACCCTTGACACATACGCTACACTGGTTTATTTGCATAATCAATAGCTTTTTAATGTAAGAGTTTGGTTTCTTGTAAACTTTTAGCATCCAGTGAACTTTGTTGTTTTCTCTTAATTTGCCCAGAGTTAGAGCAATGGATCATTCTGACGTTAATTGGAGCCTTGAGTAATTAATTGTGTAATAAACATGTTGAACTCCGTGAGGCGGTATACTGGGGATGTTAGCTCACCAAGCAGATTGTACTTTGCATGTGCACATCTGATGTTCGGAGCCTCTATTATGATTCAAAATGGCATTAAAAGGCTGCTTTTATCTGGAGTTAACCCTGTGCCGAAGCATTTAACAGATGCTGGAGAGAGAAAATTGGCTTTGATCTGTGGTTTGTCACAATTCTTTCATCGTCCTCGCTTTCACTCTCTGTCCAAACTGCAGACATTAATGGCCAAATATCTGACATCGATTGAAATGAAAGTTTAATTTCCTTGTCTAAAACCTGTGTAGGTGCACGTGTAGCCCAAAGGTGCAGATATTGATTTGGTTTGGAACTCAAATCAAATATAGCTCAAACGCTGGTGGGTAAAAGTTGACTACAAATGGAACTATTAGTCACTCAGGTCATTAGTTGATTAAAAAAAAGCCTTTGTTTATTTTTATGTAACAGTAAATTCAGTTTTACAGGTTTTGCGGTGTTGATTGAACAAAACATGCAGTTTGGGGCTCTGGGAAGAACTTTTAATTACAAAACAATTGATCTGATGATCCTTTACAAAAATCAACAGATTAATTGATGATGTAATTTATAGTTGTTTTCTTACAGATGACATCACCAAATCTTATTCGCAGCATTACAATGCATGCACTGAAGGAGCTGCAGTTAACTGAAAGATCGACCTTGTTGAATAAATAATAACTTGTGTGCTCTTTGCCTTGACTTTAAGATGAAAGTGGTTATGGGTAATGAGTTCAACTTTACTATTTAATGAAATATGAATCACAAAATGAAAGGTGCGGTAAGCCAACATGTACACGTGTACGCGTCTGTGTATGTGAATGTGTGTGTGTGTGTGCGTGAGTGCGTGCGTGCGTTTGTGTAGGAAAGTGAGGAAGAGAGAGAGAGTCTGATGCTTTTGCTCTTGGTTAATTTTCAAAATCACTCCATTTTTTATTCACTACTTCCCATGCAAGGGATGGTTTATAAGTTCATGGCCTTAAGTAGAAGGACTCAATTTTAGAAAACCTAACAAAATAGTTTTTTAACATAGTTTCGTCCTACTTTTACACACCTGGTTTAGTGCTCATGGGGCTTATGAGTCGCCTCTTTGGAAAGTTAGCATGTTTGACCTTCAGAAAGTGATCCACCGCTGCGTTGACATCATCATCGCAGAGCCTGAGGAGAGGTAGTCTTAACAGTCATCCCTCACATAACAGACTCAGAGTAGTTTACTGTGTTGAGAAGAGCAAGCAAAATGAATTGAATGAATGAATGAAAATAAATTTCATACAAATTATAACTGTAATTGAATTCACAAGGTTGTAATTTATGCGTCATCCAGAAATTAGTATACTTGCCAGGGACACATCCTTTCCCCTTCCATTATGGGAATATTGGATGGCACTATAGTGCATATATTATAAATGCCGACACTCAAATAAAATGCTGGACAGTAAAGGCGACGTCTTGTGAATAGGGAATGAGTCTCTCGTAAGAGGCTGCTCCTTCGAAAGCTTCATCACCTTCATATCAATGAGAAAATATCAATATGTAAACATGACACATACACAAACATGTCAGCCCTTTAGGAGCTTTTGCTCGTATCACTTGGTCATCATCAACCGATGAAGTTTGCCTGGTTGCCGTGAAATTGGAGATCAGGGCTTCAAAGACTCCATTTTGGCTTAAAGCATCAGGTTTAAGGTTTACTTTAAACCATGAGCAGCTGAGAAAAAAATCATATTAAAAGAGTCCGTGTAGAAGCTCAGCAGTCAGAATTTTTTTTTTCAGTCATAATTCAAAGATGTCTAGATGTTTCAACATCTTCTGCCTTTATGCTGACTCCATTTGTCTGATTAGTAATTGTTAAGATTTGGTAGTTCAACCTGAAATGGTTGTTAACATGACAAGTTTATGTAAATCAGAAGGGCACTTGGCTAATAAAGAGTGACTGCTGTTATTCCTCATGAGCTAATTTTCCCTCACTGGCACCTAAATGACCCACATGTCATTACAGTCATGGCTGCGAGATGAGCACAGGTTTTCTGCTCTCATTAACAGAGACAGGAGTTAATGTGAAGGGGCGCCAGGCATGACAACCCCTCCACCACCACCACCACCACCACCACCACCACCATGTCCATGGATATATGTGTATATTCGCCCACTCATTTAATTAAAAGGCCAGAG
>JAQNCA010000015.1:11238734-11255965 GCA_029783725.1 Acanthurus tractus
CTCTCGTCCAGCCCCGCTGACACGGGAGCCACTAGTCGCTCGTAACTCTTGGTGGTGATTTGCACTTTATGGGGTTGAGCACAACAGTAGACACACAAAGAAACTCACAAGTTGCGCACACACACACGCACACACACACACAGCACCGGTGCTGTAGGCTCAAACAAATTCTGCTGATCCCGATTTAGCTTTGACTTCCATCTATTTAGTTACATCTGTCTCATTAATTTAAACATACCCTAAATCAGGATGTTACCAGTGCAGTTTTGTGCAAGATTTTCCTTAAAAACTAATTACTGCTGAGTTTTTCAGCCTTGAAGCGATCTCAGTGCGTGTGTTTTTCTTTTTTACCTGTGTGCACTGGGTGCACAGAATGAGTATGTAATGGATTCCTGCATTGTGACTTCTCCCCTTTTATGTGACCCCCTTATGTATCATGAAAGCATTTTTCACCATGGGGGTTGTGTTTCTATAGCAGGTAATAAATCACTGCCATCCAGGTAAACATGTGTTCACACACACACACACACACACGCACATGTACAGGGTTACAGAGGGTTATGCAGAGATACACAAACATACACACACAAAGAACCTTGAATGTTCCCTCTCGTGGGTGTTTTAATTTCTGTCAGTCGTGTGAATATTGCTGTGTGTTATTTTGAATATATTGCTCTGAGTCATTAATGTCTCTCTGACTTCACTGGTCGGCCTCCAGCTACCCTGCCTCCTCCGTGTGTGTGTGTGTGTGTGTGTGTGTGTGTCTGTAGGTGGGTGAGACTGTATCAGTCACACCTCTGATCTGAGCACCAGCCCGGTTCAGTTGTGAGCCCAGTTACAGTGAAGCAGCCTGGTCTGCAGTTGTTGTGGTGTTTACCTGCAGGTTGGTTCAGGTGACCCCCGTCATTCAGTGACTGAGGAAACGGATGGAGCGTGTGGCGGAGCTTGACACGTGAGTGGGGTCATTTGTGGCTCGCTGTGCAGGTGATTGGAAATCTCATGATTCCTAAATCGGTTTATGCTGTAAGTTGGCTAGAGGATCAGAACAGAAGCTAAATCCCTTGTTGTTTTTATAGTAGGTCAGTGTGATTGGAGACGCAAACTATTTGTCACACAGAGGGGGGCAAGATGTAGGGAAACCCCCCCCCCCTCAAAAAAAAATAGTATGGATCCCCATTTAAAGAGGACAGCAGGTGTCCACCCCACTTTGCCCACTAACTCCATACAGAATGCCTTTTTTCCCTCTTGACTGCCCCTCAGATGGTGCTGTTGAAAGATTGTATTCAAAATTTCAATGATGTTTTTTTTTCCAAAGAAGATAGAAAAAATATTTGCTAAATCAAAGTGAAACTTGGCAGCTATTTTTGTTTTCATTTTTTAAACTCCCCTTTGCCTCAGTAAAATGGAGAAAGAGCAACCTCCTCTGCCTCTGAAGACCAGCTTCTTCTGTTCCTCAAGCAAAGTGAAGAGAATTCAGATTTAAGTTTCAGCTAAAAGAAAAGTAAAGCAAGACAAATATACTCTCTGATAAAAAAAAAAAAAAAAAAAAGACGTAGAGGGATTTATTTGCAGCTGCTGTTTGATCCAGCTCTGTTGCATTGCTGCCGGTAAAGAACTAATGTCGTTTATGTTTCATGTTATCATGGCATCTTCAATGTAAAGTTATGACTTTTAATCCATCTACTCACATTTCCAAAGGAAAGGACCCTGCGGCTCAGTAACCACTGCACACTGATTTACTCAAATAGAAATGATTTTAATATCTCTATTTCATCTCTGGTTTCTCTGAATCCTCTCGTCCCCTTGGTATTGGCTCTGTCCTACAGAGGCTGGTTGCCGCAGATGTGATCTATCAAAAACATCTCCAGTGTGGGAGGTGCCCCACAGCGCAGCCAGTCGTGTCTCATATCCTGGAAAAGCTGGCAGGGGAGGATGTGAGCTGCGTGACTGGCAGATGAAGTGAATCACCGCTTTCTGATTTACAGTCAATTTTGATGTCGTTCACCAAACTTCAAGATCATTATTGCTTTTTTTGTTCTACTCTGTTTTTTTATCTACATGAATTTGGCCTGGAATGTTAGGACCTCTCGAAGACGCTGGATGAATAGTAATCTTTCTTCCTCTCTTTTAAATTCGCCCCTCACTTATTCTCTCACTCTCTAGCGCCTTCATCCCTCCCTCGGGCGGATCGCACTGTCTGAACCCATGCCACAGTGAACTCTCTGTAGCATAAAAGAAATAAGATTTTGGCACCGCAGGATTTTCATACTCATTGCACATTTCTCGCCTGTCAACCCAGGAGCCCCTTTTAATGAAAGAGAAATATAGGAGAGAAAAAGTAAGAGTGAAAAAGTAGAAATACTTTCTCCAGTATCTGGCGCTGTGTCCACACAAGCATTAGGTGCTTTTTGTGGTCTTTTGTCCACGAACAAGTGCAAAATAAGCAAGATCACAACATTTTGAGTATTCCTCACACACTCCAGTTGCTGGAAGATTTAACATGACATGCCTATGCAAGGTCTTATATTTTGATTGAATTATTCATTTCATTTTAACGAGTTTGGTTTGAAAGAAAATGTTTCAGATCATGTCTGATGTACTTCTAAATGTGCACTTTCTTTGAAATTTGTGCACTAAGGAATATAACACACACACACACATCTCACACACATGGACTTTATGTGCGTCGTGTTCTGGAAAATAGAGCCAGTGTACATGAATAACAATTAGCTGAATATGCTAATGTCAGTATCCCACTTCCCCTATTCTGCTGGAGTTCTGAGGGACTTCAGATGATGTGTTTGTGTATTACTTTCTCTCTCTTTCCCTCTCTCTCTCTCTCTCTCTCTCCCTCCCTCCCTCCCTCGCTCTCTCTGCTGCATATCATTGGTTGTGCATCACTCCCGGCCTCTGTCTCATTGCTCCTCCTCTCCCATTTTTCAGTACTTTAAATGAGGCTTATCCGGTGCTTTGCTGCAGAGCTGCCTGCACTCCGCTCACCTTGTTTAGTCATGATTTCCCACCTGAGCGAGGAGTGCTGTTTGATCTCATTTGTTTAAAATCATCTGTTGTTATTAAGTCTGTAGCTGCGGGGCTTCTGGGACCAGCAGGTTGGTGTTGGCCGGATCCCTGTTTGTTGTGTATTTGCCCTTGTTGTCTGGTCTGAGAGTGCAGTCTGGAAACTTTTACTTATTTTCTTGCCTTAAACTTATAAAAATGTAGTTCCTGGCATTTGTTGAATCAATTCGACTTACATGGGGATTTTTTTCACTTAATTAGTCAAGTTAGATTAATCATTATATTTATAAATTCTTCAGAGAAACATCTGTTTGGTGGAGCAAATACAGAAAGTATTTGCGGTAATTGGAAAAACTCCATATTGATTGGCTTGTGCTGATATATATACAATGAAAACAGTGAAGGAAGGAATGTATTTTCATAACAAGTTAATATTTTAATACATTAAAATCAAGCATAAGCCGTGCATCACTCGCATAATAACTATAGATGGGCTTCTACACTCTCCTGCCAACTCCTGCTGCAGAGGGCGAGTAATTGTGCAGAAAGTGAAGGATTTCTGCTTTGACTAACATTGTGTGCAGTTCAGTGTTATTAAGCCCTTGGAGGCCAAATCACCATTTGTTATCTTGTAGCAGGTAGAGACGCCTGGAGCAATCAAAACAACTACAAAACAATTGGAATCTCCCTTCCTCCCTCTGTCTCTGTCTCTGTGTCTTCTGGGCTATTTGTTCAGAGCGGCAGCAGAGGATCTTGGGTGATGCTGTCTGATTCAGACGGGATCAAAGCAGCCGTTCATATCAGGGCTGCCAATGGGAGAGATATCAAAGCAGCCAGCATACACACATGCACACATATCCAACTGACACACACACACACACACAAATACACAAAGTGAAACAGTGTTTATGTATTGTGTGTGAGAGCTCACAAGAGTGTACAGACACACAAACAGACATACACACAAATGCACCACTGATGGTGTATCCGGTCTTGTGGTCATTTCAGAAGGAAAATCAGACTGTTGGAGTTACAAGGAGTCTGTAAATATTGTGTGAGGGGATTTTTTTGCTCGATTTGATGCTCTGATGGTCTAATTACAACACAAATGTGAGGATCAAACACTGATTAACCTACCGACTCTCTAACTGACCAGTTAAACCACCTGAATTTGCTTACGAAAGATTTCAGCTTCAGTAATTTGTCCATGATGTAACATTATAAACCGAAGAGAAAAAAATAGGCAATTAGAAGATATAAAATTTGACGTTGCTATTTTGCTTTGGGTATTTTTCAGTATTTCTGACAGTCTACAATTAACACATTTTTTAAAAGAAATGATATTCCCAATTGAAAGATTAATGGTGGAGAAAATGAATTGCTTCAACTCTAATGTAGATTATTTCTGGATCTTCTAAATGCCATGAGGCAGTTTTTATTGCTTGATTTAGGAAAGGAAGATCCTTTCAATTCAGTTTATCTAAGTTTCATTTCATCATTGCTACAGTATTTGTTGGCTGGACACTTCTGTAGGCCTGGCACAATAAATAAAATGTTGCTTTTAGTTTGAGTGTTTGCTCTCACCTGCAGAGATGAGATGTAGCAGCTCTGCAGGTTCTCCAATGGTTGCGTGAGTTGTAGATTCATTCATTTCGACTGAAGGTGTCTGTATTTATCTTCTGCTGCCTCTCTCGCACTCCCATTCTTTTTCTCTCCTCACAGTTTGTTGTTCTCTCATTCTGTATCTCTGCTCTCCTCTTTCTGAGGTGGTGCAACTTCTCCACTTGACTTCAGCTGAGATCGTTTTTTTACGCCACCAAACAGCCGCAGGACGCACATCTCCACAGTCTGTTTCTGTTTACTTCAGCACTATCTGAAGTGTACACATCTTGGTTAAATTGGTCTCAGCAAACACTTTCCCCAGCCAGAATGAGTGGGTGAGTGTGATATCCGCTGCACCAGCCTTCAATATCAGATATGCTGCCTACCTGCAGAGAACACGCACTGACGCAATGCCTCCACCTGGTGCCACTGCCTCAAATACCTGCAGGCAGATAAACACAAACATCACTGCTATGTACAAGCACATCAGTATAGACACACATAATCACACACCCTCTCTCAGACACACACAGATGTAACACAACATGTAGAAGAAAGCAACAGCTTCAGCAAGCATTTTCAAACATGAACAGAGGCATGAATTCGAGCACAAAGACCGAATAAAAGAAACACAAAAACAGACAAAAACACAAGGGGACAAACAAGAAATGGATGGAAGAAATGAGGCTGAGTGTAGGCTAAACACGTATTTTGGTAAGCCTGTCATGCACACTAATCCCCGGCCTCGCCACCTCCACATGTCACAACACACACAGAGAGCACTTGGCCTTCATCTTGCATTCGTTGTGGTTTCGCAGTGTAATGGCATGGAGGAGACTGCTTTCGGCCAGCAGTTTCATTTCTAACTCAAGTGCAGTTCATTTGTCTCTCTGACTGCTGTCTATACTGACATCCATCTATGCTGCTGTGGGCTGAACAGAGAACAAAGGTTTTCTCCTTCAAGACTCATTTAATTGCACCCAGCGTTAAACGTCCCTCCCTGTGGGTTGTCGCTTTAGCCTCTCCTTGCAATTAGCTTTTCAGCATTTACATTTACATTTTACGCATTTATGGGATGTTTTCTTTCAGTAAATGATGCAGCAGTCACAGCCGCAGCCCAACCACAGCTGTGCTGCATAAATAAACAAGAACTTAGCAAAAAACTTCAGGTCAGTAGTTCATTCTGCGTCTAATGACTTGTTAAAAGGTCCCCTGTGTAGTTTTCATGTAGACGAACAAAAGTTAGGTCAACATTCAGTGTTGCTCACAAAAAAATTTGTGTTCATAATTGAGGTCCACCAAACTTAATGAGTTTATTTTACTGCCATGCAAAACATTTGCAAAGCCATTTTTTAAGTTTGTTAAAAATACATTTATGTGTACAGTACAAGCTTGCAGTCATCTTGCTCCTCGTACTTGCTTGCAAATTGCAGCAGATCTTGGCGCACTGCTGCCACCTGTTGATCACTGGACTAGCGTGAAATTTTGAAGCAATACGGACTGCCTCTTGTGTGTGTATGTGCATGATCGGTACAAAAAAAGAGACCTAACCTCAGAAAAATAGATTTATTGCTACTGGAGGTCAAACACTTCACAGGTAGCCTTGATCTTAAAAATTAGGACGTCTTTGATGCACGTGATATATTTGCTGTTCTTAAGATGTTTTATTGATGTACTCACACTGATATTATTTCTTTTTTCATACAGCACATTACAATTATAAAAGATGGTAAAACTAAAAGTGGGTCAATATAACTAAACCATATCCAGCTCAGTATCTTCAGTTGGGTCCTTCTAGCGTCTTGTTTCTGTCAGACATTCAGCTCATTTAGTAAATGTCATAGCAGTTTTACACTGAGCTCCTGATCAAGACTGAGTCAGACCTCTCAACATTTCCATAACACTTTCAACTGCATGAGTCTTAATTAAGTGTCTTCATGTTACCATGAGGGCTACAGCAACACATGATTGAATATGCACAGAGAGAGATTAAATACATGCCTTGGTAGGAGTAATTTATCACTGAAGTATCATCTCTAATGCATGGAGGAAAATTATACCATGAACCACTGTGGAAGAGCCTTCATACATTTTCAAGTTCAAACAATGGCAACTGCATTTTGTTGAATATTAATTAAAAAAAAAAAATTCACATGCAGCAAGTGGGTGAAGTACAGCTCTCTAAATGTAATTTCTTGCCTGTGATGTGAAGCACTTTAGGCTGCAGCTTTGCATGAAAGATGCTATTTGAATAAAGCTATAATTATAACATTATCATCATTTTTTTTCTATCCTTGTGTGCTGGCAAACATTTTAAAATAGGCTGCATGCATTTGATGGTGCAGTTGAGGTGAAAATATGTCAGCTATTTAGTAAGAAATTGGGGCAAGTGTCTCCCATGCTGACTGTGGTCATTAATTAAGGCTTCAGGGCAAAATAAGTTTAAAATGCATTAGTTGTGCAAGCTGTGACGGAGCAGAAAACACTTTTTACTTCATGCATCACTTCACCAGATCCTCTTTTGCATCGGGCACCAAATATTGTGGCTCATTCTGTGATGGTCTTGTTATATCTGATGATAAGCATGATAAGCATCAATATAACAGTCACCTATGTGTGAATGACTGAAATCTTTGCTTTTAGAGATGAAGTCAGCGACATATATTCCTTATTTTATATTTTCAGTATGCAACTTCACATAGATTGGCATCCACAGTCTTTGCATGCATTGACTCTGCCCTCAGATGGAGAGGATCACCTTGATGTCTGCACTATCACACTCAGAGGTCATTGATAATGATCAAAACAATTTCTACTGAGAGGCCGAGGGTTCTCCCACCCACCACCCTCCACCCTCCACCCTCCACCTCCCGTGCTTCATGGCTTCAATTACTCAGTGTGACGGCATCGGTATGAATAATGCAGTGGTCGCCTGGCCTGGAGTACGATATACGCACGCCACTGTGTGCACACTGACATTAAAGAGAGCGGGCAAAGGTTCTTATGAATGATCAAAGCCCTGCTGGAACAAGAACAGCAGCAATGTAGTTTGCACTGGCTATCCAAATCAGCTTAATCACTGAACTCATACGTTCCCCTCAACATGTCACCCCATGTGATCTTTGTACTCCGCTGTCATTTTTTAGCCAGTATTTCTATTTTTAATAGTGTTTACAACTGAGTTTATTTATGTATTTATTTTTTTGCCCAGCAGTGATTTTGCCTGCAGCTTCTCCAATGATGCTTATGAGGGATGTTTTATCCCAATGACGCTTACATAGATAGTTAAAATTCTAGATAAAAATGTATCATAGAATCAAAAATTACAATCCATTGCACTTTGAAGTGAATTCAAAATGTGTCCACTCACACTGTGTTGCGTTCTTCACGGGGTCGCTGTGATCAGTAAGTCCTGCAGGGTAGAGTTGACTGTCACGGGGTCCATCGGTTGATAAATGGGGCTGTATTTCGTCTATATGGCATCCATCTCCACATGCAGTCTGTTTCACGCCAACACCCTCCTCCAGTGTACAGCCCTCTCATATGATCTCTAGCCTGATTATACCCAGTGGCCATCTGTGTATGACCATGCTGTTACAGTCTGAGCATCATCATTGACATCCGACATAAACACCGACCCTTTGTAACTCCTGCATTAACTATCACGGAACTCATTTAACAGAAGAATTTGAGAAACACACTCATCTCACTTGTTAATATAAAAAAACAATTGATAATCCTGTCACAATCTACTGTAGTAAGAAACTACGTAAGAAACCACTGGCTCTGGCTAATATAAGATAGTTTCAGGTTCTGATAGGTGGTGAAGAGTGAGAAGAATGAGTTAATGAAAAAAACGACAAAAAGTGCAAAGAGGGATTGATGCGAAAGGCAAGCCAGAAAAACCCCGGCCAACTGTGGCTATTAATGTTATTTCAGAGCAAAGTAAAAGGCAGAGGGAGATTTCTCCTGTTGTGCTGGTGAGCCATTCCCCTCTCAATCCCTCCATCTGTCTCTGTCACCATGAAATCAGGGATGGCACAGAAAAAAAAACAAAACAACTCACCACGCTGTAAAATGGGAAAGGATGAGTAAGAGAGAGAGAGAGGAGATAAATGTGTGTGTGTGTGCATGCATCTGGCTTGTGCTTGTGTGTGTGTTTTCGTTGTGATCTGTGCGCCCAGCATCAATGATTCATCGTCATCTGTCTCCCACGCCCTGTCTGCCAGACTGAGCCGGGAGAGTGTTGTTTGCTCCGTACCAGCGTGTGTCACGTTAGACCTCAGGCCACCGTCACATTTGCCTTCGGTCCAGTGAAACTGTCCTGCTCTCGTCACTGCAGAAAACATGCGGTGTCACAGGTCTGACGGAGGTAATAAAACAATATTGAGCAGAGTGATGAAAGACTGAGAACATTCTGTGAGCGGTACTGCAGTTTCTAGTCTGGTCTGGTGTAAATTGAAAAACAAAGGGATTGCAAACTTCAGGAATAATGACCCCGTCATTTTCAAACCCAGTGAAAATCAACAAAGTTGCAAGTTGTATTATGTTGAGCTTTGACCTCAGGGTCAGCTGGATTCAACATGAAAACAGGAAACACACGAACTTCTCAGTCATGTGAGCTTTAATTAAAGACTGACGCACGTGCGGCCGCGCCTTTACACTCCATGCCAGCGAATGAATCCGTAATGCTGGTTTCAGAATACACAATGTTTTTGTCTTTGAAAATGGTCACTGTGTGAGATGAGGCAATTAAAGAGTCACATGTTCTTGCCATGACAGACCAGATCCTAGTTTTTTTTTTTTTTACAATCTGCATGATGTCATCAGGAGGGAGGTGCTAGAGGACTGACTTCTGGGAGAAAGAATGTAAATAAACAAAGCTGAAGTGGTGTTGATGATACCAGCTGTTCTTCTGTTTCACAGAGGAACTTGTCAGGCTGATCATGTAGTCTCAACGCAGCATAAGAGATGCTAATGTGGTAATAACAACATGATCCCTTACTGGCTTTCTGTTTTACTTTAAATCCAGCATCAGGAGCAATGTGTAATGACACAACAAATAATGACAGGCAGATGATGTCACACGCTAAAACTCATTGTAGAACAAACCAGTTTTAATGTAAAGAATTTCAATTCCTTCAACTTCACAGACCAGTCTTGGGTTAACTCCATCTGGAAGTTAAGCATTGCTCAGTTTGGCATCTATCCAGTATTACAGACAGAATATTTGTAGTATAATACTTCATATGCAGGGTTTTTACTGAATTTGAAAAACGAAGCCTCCTTGCAGTTACACTTTGTTATGAACTTGACCTTTTTTGTTGCTTTTTTTGTTTTCCTTCTCCCAGTTTTTTAGTAACTGGAAAAAAACATCCTTTTTGGTGTAACTGAGAGGTTTTGTGGGGATAATTTTATCTTTGTTCACCTGAGACACTGCAAAAATGTACCTGTATCACCTGCTCTCTTCGCCTTTGAAGAGTAAGAGCTGTCGTGATTTTGCCGTCCACCACTAGCTGATCTGTTGGAGTGAGATTTGCAGCCCTCTTTAACTCACACCACCAGTGACTTTGTTGCTCTGTGAGACCAAGTTGCTGAGTTGCTCTCTTGTCGCCAGCATGCCTGCTCTTGTGTGTTGATGTTGTGACTCAGAGTGAGAATCCTTCAGGAAGTCCACAAACTGCAGCTGATTAATGTGTGCACATTAATATTAGCTGTTACAGTTACAACTTTGATTAGCAAACAAGCTAAAAAAAATTGTGACACATTAGTTTTACATTCGTGTAACACCCAGACACCCAGTTTGAAAAGATGAAGGCTCATTTTCAGGTGCTGAACGGCACATTGCCTGTCCGGAGGAGAAGGTTCGTAAGATCCTTATCCGGTTAGACAGAAACTAAAGACAACAAGTCTCCAGGGAAACAATTGAGCACCTCAGCTCCATTAAGCGAGGAGCTTGAGAGTTGAGCTGAGTAGGCAACAAAAAGATGCCCATCAGCAAGAACTTCAGACTGAGAAGGGTGAGAGTGGGTCAGGAACTGATCCAGGGCTGAGGAATTACCAGGATGTCGAGAAACAAGAGTGGAGGACCCAACTGTTCCCAAGCTCACAACTGAGCTCAGGACTGAAGAAAAGGTCAGTCAGGCCCTCCTGAAAGAAAAGACTCAGCTGAAGGAAGAGCCAGAGGAGCAAAAGGAGAAGTCCTTGCTGTTTTTTAGGGCTTCAAACTGATTTAGAGCTCAAGAAGAAGAAGAGAAGCTCCCAGGGAAAATGATATGTAGGAAATTGTAGAATATTTATGTAGGAAAGAATCCGCTACTTCCTTAGTTTGTAGAAGAAGAACAGGGAGAGGTGGAAGAAGAAATCCAACTAAGACCGCTACTCCTCAGCAGCTCAGCAACTTCAACAGCTGAATGCTGCAGGGCGGCACGGTGGCCCAGCGGTTAGCTCTGCGGCCTCACAGACAGACCTCAGCCGACTGGCTGGGCTCTTTCTGTGTGGAGGCTTCATGTCCCTCCATGTGTCAGTGTGGGTTTCCTGCTTTGGTTTCCTCCCACACTTCAACACATGAAGCTCAGGAGGATTTGACAGTCTAAATGTACCCAGTCAGTTGAATATTTTTGAGTAACTGCAAGGTAAAGATGCTAAGTGGTGCACAGTGATAAATGATCCGTTTTAAAGAACAGCAGCATTGTTAAAGAGAAATAATTTAAGTAATGTTTTATCTCGTTGAGTTCAGCAGTCTTCTGTTGCATAGTTACTGTGATCACCGTGCTTTACTCCTCCTGTGATCTTGTACTCATTTCATATCAGTAGATAAAGGTTGCCTATTTTTGCAGAGATTTATGAGGATAACCTAACACATCTGTTCTCAAATAAGGTCCCATTTATTCCAATGAATGTTGCTCAGTAAGCAAAGAGTTTTTCAAGCTTATGCATTCTTGACCCATTGAAAAATACATGCTAGTTTCTTTTGCCTTCTGTAACACAAAAACTATTGAATAATGGGGAGACTGTTACAAGTGTTAAGAAATGTGTTTAGGTCAAGGGTTGAATAGTTAAATATAGAATCATGTAATCTGCACATTCATCTGGCTGTACAGGCCAAACTTCCTCTGATTTATCTGCCTCCACTCTTATATATCAATATTTGAAACTCTATCTTGTGCTCCTCTTACTTTCTCTTGGACTCAAATATATATTTATGATCCGCATGACTGCAAAATGTGTTTAATTTACGACTGATGTTTTTCTACAGCTCTACCGAGGGTTCTTGCTTTTCTACACTTTGTATTCATGTAGAAAGTAATTTGCAGGGAGGCGTTTCAGGAGGGAATAAGACGAGAGAGAGAGAGAGAGAGAGAGAGAGAGAGAGAGAGGGAGGGAGAGAGAGAGACAGTCAGACAGACAGCAGACATGCAGTGAGCCTGAGAACAAGAGGGAGGACAAAGACAGCAGTTGTAAGAAGAGCCTGCTGCTCCAGCGGCGATTCTTGTTTCTTGGTTGGTGTTGTGTGACTAACGTGATGGGAACTGCTCCCAGGATGAGGGCAGCCAGAGGCTCGTTTGGGAAGCAGGCCATCCATTGGTTTCCTAATTGGTGGGAGTGCAGTGAAATGGCTGACTTCATTGGCCTGTTTTTTTGGCTGGGTTTCCTCTAATGAAGTATACCCAAGAGAGAGAGAGAGGAGATTGTGGCCCTAAGGTCACAGAAACATGGAATTCATTTCAATAGGAAAATACTTGCAGACACAAACACATGCATGCTCACAGACAAAACACACTTATATTTAATAGACGGTTTGTTACGGCTCCAAAAATGTCTTAATCTTGATCAAAAGAGAACAGAGTCTCCTTTAGGCACTGCCATTCATGATATCCATGAAATGTCTTGCTAAGATAAAGACAGTCATGCTGCTGCTGGAGATCAGAGTTGTAGATATGCTAATAGGTTTGAAAGCCATGTGTGTCACTCAGAGTTTGGACCAGGTTTGTGTTTAGATTACAGACATAAAGCACTACAGTATTAAGTCGTTGACAGACATCAATCTGCACTTAAAAACATTAAAAATGCTGAGGGTTAATCTGATTTTCTATTGCACTGCATGCATGCATATAGAACAATAGAGCTTGGCTTGAGTTATAAATGACACCGGTGCATTAATGGTCCTTAAAGCCAAGGGCATGTGCTCTATTTGCAGCGTAAACGCAACCTGAAACCTTTCTAATCTGGGGAGTGTTACATTTCTGCTCAGGCAGCGAGCACTTTACAGACAGTTTTGCCATCAAGCAAAACAGAAAGTGAGTCCAAGTTTTACTTTTCAGCTCAAATGGGCCTCTTAAGTCATTGCTTTAGACAGACACCTGCCACAACTGTCAAACCTTGATGTCTGAAGCTGCTCTGTAACCTTCTATAAAACATTTCCAATAGACTTCTGCAAAGAAAAAAAAAAAAAGAAAAACCTCTTCAAAGCTTTCTGGCTTATCAGGCACACACACACTCAAATAAATCTTAAAAGAGCAACTGCAGCCAAAGACGGACTCTCTGCTTCCTCCACTTTTCCACTGAAGACAGATTCACATGGATCGCATGGACAGCGGGTGTGCTTTGAAAAAGGGACTTCTAACAGATGCCCTCATGTGCCGGGGCCTCACGATGCCAATCAAAGCAATGACCTTTTTTTCTTTAACTTACACATTATGCCATTCTTCCCTCTTTGTCTGCAATCCTTTCCCCTGTCCTCGTCCGCCCTCTCTTTCTCCTCCGTTGCTCCTCTCTTCAGTCTCTAACAGGTGACAGCAGTATATGCAGCTTTATGCTGTCAGGCAGGTTTCCTCGGCTCCCTAACAGGCTGTTAAGACTGACACTTAAGTACGTTGGACTCTGGCAGCTTCAGTATGCTTTACCCTGCTGTCCAGTTTGTCCTTTTCTCAAAGTGACTTGTACACATTGTGTGCTTGAATCAAGTTAATGACTTTTACTCAATGCCTTCCTCTCCTACTTTCCACTGACTGCTTTTACATTCTACAATGTGTGGCTCTATGCAACTGATGTTATTATCTAAGCCAAGTTTATGAAGACTTGGGACCAGTAAACTTGCAGAAGAGTGTTTCTGCAGGATGCATGCTTGTTAAGGAATACATTGCAGCTAGAATGACCCATATTCTGATTACAGGACAATTTCAATTTGAGCGTTGTCGCTTTTAAGCACCCCCGCATCCCTGTTTGTCGTTCAAAAGGAAAAAAATACAAAAAATCTATTTCTTAGAATAGGTTTCTCATGCACTCATGTAATCTCTGGAAATCCTGTTATTTCAGTGGATTTTCATTTCCTGGACGAGGTGTTTGATGACATTAAGAGGATAAAGCCAGGGTTCCCACTCAGACAGTGACCTAAAACAACCTACAAAAAGCCAGTCATGGCACCTTATTGTGATTTAATTACCATTATAAGCTTTGTAGTTCCCTCAAGACTTTTAACAAATTAATTTTGTTTACAGACATTTGCCTCTTTCAACCTCTAAGCATATTATGATTTTGACTCCACGTAATTACTCAGAGAAAGGCTGTAGGGAGCTGCCGTTTTCATTATCCACGCAGAATGACCAGATGGAGGAAGACTTGAGTGGTGGAAAGTGTAACCGCAGTCTATTCTGTCACCAGGTTTCCCACATTGCTGGACTACTGCAGAGCTCTGCCTCTCTGCACGCTCCCCTCAAATTCCCTTGTGGTGCTTTGGCTGTGCAGGAGCAAGAAGCTGAGAACAGATTATCACACTTTCCCGTATGCTCCATACAGCACATCCACACAGAAGTATATGTTAATACACTGCAGCTGGTGAAAACCCGTCTGTGCAGCTTCGTCACTTCATTTGGAGAAGGTCATGCAGTGTTGCGAAGCAACCGATGTCATTTTAAACAGTCCTCCATCCTAAAATGACCCACATGTGCAGCTGAACAACAACAAATGATGTGACATCTGGCCAGCTGTTGCAGGAGCCAAATTGTGGTCCATGGCCTAACCTAATTGTCTCAAACGCTGGATTACACCACTGTATGAATGCTCTAGTTTTGTTTGAACTGAGTCACCTCCCTAAATGTTAATTATATTCTACTGCATGCAGAGTGGCAGTAAAAACAACATAAATTGTGGTATCTGGTAGTTCAGACTCCTCACAAAAGGTCACAGATAAGACAAGGATCTGATTTCAAACCATAAATAGATGTTTAAGAAACCAATTCTAAAAAAATATGACTTAGCTTTCTTACTGTCAGATAAACACTGGCAGGAGTGAGAGGGAAAAAAAACTGCAATTGGATTTTAACCAACATTAGTGAGGTAACTTAAGGCAAAAACTTTACTAAAGAGCTGAAAAACTAGCTTATTAGGCATAAGTTGATACCACTCACAAACAACATTCAGTATCCATCTGATTTGTTTCTGCAAAAGAGCTTTTTATGTTTCTTTCATCATAGTTTCTGTCTGAAATATCATAAAAATCAGGATCAAAGACAGAACAAGAACTTGCTGCTCCTTCATTTTCTTGGTTACCAGAGTAATGGGTGATGAATCTGGCCCCCTTTGATTGGTTGCTTCAAGAAGATTGACAGTAATGACACCAGCGCCTCTCTGAAGAGTTGAGAGACTTTCAACTCGAAGCACTCAGAGCAGCCCTGTGAAAAATGGCACTCGCTCTGTGGACTCTGGGCCTTAGAAAACTTTCTGCCGAAGTCTCACTGTATCCAAAGTCTTTCAAACGCATTCTTGATGAGCCGTGACGAAGTGATAGTAAGCATTATGCAGAAGACTTGTTCTCATACTGAGCAGCATTCTTCTAGTTATCCGACTCTCAGACAAAATGCTTCTCAAAATGAAGTGAGATGAGGTGAGACTCTTCGAAAGCTGCTCTGAAGTAAGACGATTATAGTCTATTGTATTACGGTGCGACGACAGAGGTACAGTTTTAATGCTCACATTTCATTCATCTTTTGTTCTACAGTGAAAAAAACTGTAATCCAGTCTTGTGTCAGGATGCCCTGATGCCAGCATATGAGGTGTCAGATGTTTAGACCGATAACCTCAAGGAAGTATTATATGGTTTTGAACTATTTCCTGAAGACTGATGGAGAGTTTTATGTAACATTTTCACAATGGCTCTGCCTCGTCCACACAGAGAATATTTAATGGACGGAAACTGGTTATTTAGCTGACACATTTGTTTTTAAGAGATGTAAGGGCAGATGTCAAATTCAACTTTACTTCAGCTGATAGAGAATCAGTATTGGCAGTGTATTATGTAGGTCTGACAGTCTGACTCCTAAAAATCAGGACCACTGCTTCAGGGAACCAGACACCATCTGAGCACTTCATTTTTCGCTTTTACTTTTTTTGTAATTCACTTTTTCCCTCTATCCATGCTCTGTCTGAAAAAATTTTGTCCCCGATGTAACTCATTTCCAGTCCTTTATACTGTGCCATGGGCTCTCTCAGCTGCCGACACATTCATCTGTAACCCTGGATGGTGAAGGTCTGAAGTAAAGGGGGCTGAGTGATAAAGAGAGAGAGAGAGAGAGAGAAACAGAGAGAGAGAGAGTTGCAAAGTAAAGTTGACAGCTTTAGGTCTTGAAAGAAAGAGCTTGTAGGAGGAGAAGATGGCTGCGTAATTTGGTTAGATGTCGACTTTTTAAAAGACTAAGGTAAGTGAGGGAAATGTAGCAGTAGCTTTCCAGGATAAATGCTGCAAATACCAGAGACAAAATCAAAACTGCTGATTTAAAACGGCTGTGAAACACATGCTGCATGCAAATGTGTCTCCAGTCACAGGGATCTATTCATTTAACGACCGTCCTCTCTGCATGGTAGAGCCTTACGACCGCGGGGTTATCAATAAAATAAAAACAGACACTGTTCTCTACACACCCTGCTCACATGGTCATTCACTGTATATCTTCTAAATGAGCAGCGTGTAATGTGTTGTTTTGTTGCAGGCCGACTATATGGCTTGAAGCAAATGCATGAGTGCACCCAACATAAATACACATGTGAGACAGAAAAAAAATAGAAGGAGGAGGCGTAAGTATGAGACAGAATGTAATAAAATGACAGAGGAGAAGAGGAAAGGCAGAGGGAAAGCAAGAGGAGATGATAGAGAATGTGCGCATATACATATAAACCCCTCACCACCTTATTATGTAGGATGAGCTCTTTCTGTGTTCCTCATCCTGCCTATCTGAATGTCAATCACTGAGGGACCTGCAGGTGATCAGCATTCCAGCTGCTTCCTGGAAAGGCTATGTGCAGACTCACTGCTGTGAGAGAGTTGTTTTCCTGCCTGCTGCAAACTAGATGCTGTTTTTAAATCATTCCGACAGGTTAGAACGGCTACACCCTAAAAAAAAAAAAAAAACACCTCATACTGTGGGCTTTTCTGCAGTTGACCCACGACCTTGTCCTTTATCCTTTGGCCTGTTATGTCAAGACTGAGTACATTTTAAAATAGTGTTTTTGGTGCTGCAGTGTATCAGCACAGATGGCATAGCTCAGGGAAAACTCTGCAATGAATATGTAACAGAATGCCTGAGACCTGCAGACATTTTCACAGTGCATACAGT
>JAQNCA010000015.1:11256065-11269315 GCA_029783725.1 Acanthurus tractus
CACAGTGCATACAGTACAAGAGAACCTATTTGTATAATTACTGAACTCATGCTGAAGAGTAAACATCCAAGTATCATGCTGGTATATAAATATGCATTTATCACTCACTCAGTCTCCAATTTTCTCTCCTAAAAAGTATACATTTTCTTGGCCCCTTTTTTCAGCAGTTTACCGCGTGTACTGAAAATAAATGGTCCTCCCTCTTTCACAAATCTGGTCTGACATGTACAAACACACAATCACAGAAGCGGCAAGAGATGAGGATGAAAGACCATTAATTCTTGTTTAGAGTTAGATTTTCTCCAAGTTTTCATAACAGAATTAATCAATATTCATTTCCCTTCCCTTTTGTGTACTATTTCTTTTTTAAAAAGGCCTGTCTACAGCTGAGGACATACTTGGGTTACAGTAAACATGTTTGTGCAACTTATCGGTGAGAGCAAAACAAAGTAGAATAGTGATAAAGAAAAGTTTCTTTTAGCAAATTGGACTAAATTTTGCTTCCCCACCACATCTTGCTCTTTGTTGTCGTTAAGCAAAAGACTGAATCTCAAGTGGTACTTTCACCTTTGACCTCCCTGTAGAGCAGGAAAAGGGTAAAGATGCATGTTCCCTTCAGGGATCTGTAAGGCTAAAAAGCAGCATTAAACATAACGCTGATCGTTGCTTACTGTCTTACTTCTCTTTAAATTGCCTTTGGGCAGTTTAATAGGCTTGCAGGGGCTGCAGAGGATGAAACAGTCGTTTTTGACCAGAACAATTTTTTTGTTCTAGATTATTTTTGTATAGCCATACATCCTCAGCTTTCCATAGCTTGAAAAAGTTTCTTTGGGATAGTTGTGATTTGAACTGCTGAGGATCGCCCTGCTTAAAAGATGTAAAGATATCTGTAACAGCTTTTCGGGATAATTCTCTCTCAGCTCTTCTCCTTTTAACGTGCTTCCTCTCTGCTCTCCCTTTTCTTTGTCCTTTTCCCTTGTTGTCCATTTTTCACCACACTGATTTGACCAATCTCCTGTGTTGACAAAGATCATACCATCAGGCTAAAAGCAGGCAGGGGGTTGATGGCCTACACCTCTGAAGGGCTGTTGCTGTCCTGTGTTTTTTTCTCTTGATTTACCCTTTTACAGCATTTGACACTGGTCTGAGTCTGTAGGGAAGTCTTTTTTTAAGGCCATCGAGAATTCTACTGGGACTCACGATGGCCAGACAGGACAGCACTACAGATTTATTCCCATCATACGGGACTTAAAAGTTCATATATGCTGATCCACACCGCTTGAGATCACATCCACACCACTGTTTATTTCTGATACTTAATTATGAATTTGATCTAAAAAAGCAAAAGCGTTCCGGATATAATAATTTCCTTGCAGCTTTTCATTCATTAGGACCTCACAACTTGAGAGCTTCCCTAACTAACCTCCCGAACGTCAGGTGCTTTGATCTCACTCTGGAGCAGAGAACAATCTAATTTTTCATCTTATTTTCCTCTGTTAAGGAGAACAGTCACTCTGCAAGTCTTCAGAAGAAACTACAGTGTATTTGATGTTCTTTTAAAATCAAACCCCCTTCTTTCTTCTCCTTTTTCTCCCATCCCTACAGCAGCCTCAACAGAAGCTGAACCAATTCATTAGAAGGCTCAGAAAGTCAATTATGGTAATGGTTCCCTTTGCCAGGGGAGGTGGAAACTCAGCAAAGCCAGATACTTTCTTCTTCTACATATTTTCTATATATTTTATTTAGGCCTCATTTAGATAAGCAAATCAATCTTCTGAAGTATAAAGGGCAAGAGGGTTAGAAAGATAAAGAGGGGCTGAGAGGGGAGGTGTTGGTTTCACAAAAATCCATGCAGGAGCAAAGGCGAAGTGAAGATAGAGGAAGGGTAGACCCAGTGTCAGGAGACCATCCACAGGAATCCCTCTTACTTATTCATGCAGCAGCCGAGCATCAGGGAATCTCCCAGCCTCATTATGAAATGTGTATTTGCAGAAGCTTATACAGCCGTGCAGTTCCTGCTCGAAAGCCTCTGCTTATCCACTCCACTCTCATCCCTTCCTTCCTCTCTTCTTTTAGATCAGATCACTCTAGGGAAGCAATGTCATGCTTCATTCATTGAAACGCCTCGCCCACTGTCCTAAATCCCTCTCTCCACTTCTTCTCTGAGAGGCAAAGCTTGGCTAATTTCAACAAGTTTGTGGGATGAAAGGGAGCAGATGCCTGAACTGAAGTTTGCATTCACTTATCATTTGTTTTTTGTGCCAATATGAATGACAGGCAAAGGAACGTGTGCACTGCACCACAGCCACAGCTTCATGTAAAGCACATTCAATGCACATTAAAATATGGTAAAATAAACATCTTTTGGGACATTTTTTCTGCAATTGAAATGCGCAGTGTGTGTTTATTTGTAAATGCTATAGTCTCGTTAGTTAAACCTAATACCTCCCTGAAAAGCAGTTTTTTTATGGTTAGCATCTTAACCAGGCACCTCAGGCCTGCCATGCTTTGGTTTGTTCTCATGATGATGACGCAGTATGACTGTCTAGACTGTTACCATTCTTTAAGCCTTTCAAACCATCACTAACTCCTGATGCAAACCATCAAGAACATCAGATTGCTTCTGTCACAAATGAGCAGAATACTCCCAAAGTTACGTGTGTGTAGCAGGTTCAAGCAACAACTGTTTTGAGCAATTGTTCAAAGGTGCACCCCAAGTTGCACGATTTTTTGTAATCACTAGTATGTAGGCATTGGCAATTTCCCATGGCCCTTAAACTTGGGACTCTAACAATGAACCAGAGTCCAAACTTTATTTAGGTGAACAGAAAGGAGTCACAGAAAGCCAAATAGGAGAAATCAACCTCCAATATTTCAAAAATAACATAAAGAAATTTCGTAGCGTAGATTATGCTTAAATGCAGTGCTTAGCAGTGAAGGTGGATGTGATATAACAAATGGTTTACTTTACTTTTACTTTTTAATCTTTATTTCACTTGTGTTGCCACTGAAAGTGAATTGAGATTCCACTCACATAACAATACCTCCAGTATAACCTTGCAGTCCTCTCAGGTTCTTCAGTATAACTTTTTCAGCTCGGCACCAGTTCAATTGAGAATACAGGTGGAGCCGATTTGTATTTCTGCCTGTTATGATGCCACCTGGGTGCTGGTTTGCTCATTCAGATTCATTTCTTTGCCTCCTTCTTTGGTCCCCAAGGGAATTAAAAAAAGTCAGGCCGCTCTGCTGCAGCTCGGCAGCAACCATTTGAAGGTCTAGGTTGACCTGTGGCATGACATTAAGGAGCTGAGGCCCATTGAGCAGCCCAGCTGATAGAGGCAGAGGATAATAAATCCAGTGAAAAATGAAGGGAGGGACGAGTGGAGAGAGCTTGGGAAGGAGGGGGCTGGGATGGATGTAGCAGCCGATGCAGCAGCCTCAGGGGCACTCAGGATCCCTTTATTAGCATGGCTATTTTCACCCTCTCCTTCAATGGCCCGCCTCCTCTTTGAGCACGGGAATCACATACAATAAAACACCCTGTCATGTACTGTGCGTTCCCTCTCACTTTCTCCCTGCTCTTTCATAATGAGGGAGACGGCGTCAGAGGCAAATGCAGTGTGTGCCTATTTAAAACCACAAATCACTTTTTAGACCTTTGCTGGATGTGGAAATATGTAAGAGAGCCATGTTGACATCCAAAAACCTCAGTGGTGTGAGTACAGGATATGAAGGACTTGATTATACATATATGTTTAAAACTTCTTGTCAGTAGTTTAGCACAAAAAAAAGTTAGTTGTTCCCAAAAACTCAGAGAATTAAAGTCCACACATTCTGAAATCATCTATGACAAACATCCATAACACTTTTATGAACACTTCTGCCTCTCACTGGATGCTCTTATAAATTACAGTATATAAATATGTAAAAATATGAGTTCATGGATATTTGCGAGTTTGTATTTGTATGGTACCTTTTCAAAACGACAAGAAAAGGAAAAATATGCACACAGCGCATGGTAAATGGCAATGTATTGTGTGTGTGTGTTTGCATGTTTTTCTCTCCTTGAACAGTAAATCTGTCTCGGTGTGTTGTGGGTGTTATGTCCTCACCAGTGTGTGTGATGGTGGTGTGGAAAAGCCAGAGGAGAGCAGGAGGGACCGCTAGATTAAACGCAAGTTGGCAGAGTTTCATTCAATCCGATGCAATGCTGGCACAAAGGGACTGCTTTTCTGAGGGCTTTTCATAACCCTCTCTCCACTATGAATTACTGCTTATGTAATTGGTTGGCATTCAGGCACCACGCACTGAGGAAGAGCCTGGAAAATGATGTGACGTCACATCTGGAAAGCTGGGCATCCACTGCAGTTATACATATAATAAGACACAGCTTGGATCTGTTAAATATTGCCATGAATAAATATTTTGCAGGTCTTTAATGAAGCTTTCATTTAAAGAAAGAAGCACCACTGAATCTCCTTTAAAGGCAAATTAATATTACAAGTAAACGATAATGCAGAACTACGATTCTACGAGACTTAAATTTGTATTATATTTCACCTCTGTGGAAGCCTTTTTTTATTTTTTAATAATTAAAGTCTGTAATAATATTAATCTTTAGTAATTAAACGACACTCTGCTTAAGCAGATTTTAATAGAATCTTGGATTTAATTCAAAGTAATTATCCTGATGTAATTATAATAAATGTATTTCCTGCCAGTTTCGTTCCCATCTGTTCTTTTTGACTTAATGTCATGTTTACTTGTCTTCCCTCCCTCTTCCCTTCTTCTCTCTCTCCCTTGTCTGCAGGATTTTGAGGACACAGTCGCTTGAATGGTATTACAACAATGTGAAGAGTCGCTTTAAGAGGTTCGGCAGCGCCAAGGTTTTGAAGACACTGTACAGAAAGCACATTATAGAGAGAGGAGCGCTCTCAGATCTCCCAGGTAACTACATTCACTTGTTTATTCAGCCACATATGTTCTCTCTTATGCTGCCATTTTTTCACAGTTTAAATATCATCTTTTAATCATTTTGATTGCAGAGCAGCCTTCTGTCTCTCTGCCACGTTGTGTCTTGTTTTGATTGAAGCAATTTCAAAGCTTGCCAGAGACGTAAAAAATAACTTTCCTCAAATCCAAAATAAAAAATGGCTTCATTTCATATGCAAGGCTCTGGTCAGACGTTTAAAGTAAACACAGACGAGCTCACTTGATTGCTCATTAGTCTGCTTTGTTAAATGATCACTTGCTGTGTTTCTCACACTTTGCTCTCTCACTGTCTGATTCATATAATTACTTTTTCCCTAAGCAGAGAAAAACAAAGATTTGCCCACAGACAAATAGTTAAGTTCAGTGTGCTATGGTTGCATAAACAGTCTTGTGTTTTCACTTTTCTTACTTAGTTTAAATGAATCTGATCACAATATTGTTTATTTGATTTGAGGATGCAATTTTTTTCCAAATGTGATTTTGGAAAGGGTCTGCATTTCTTCTTTTCTGTGTGCAGTTGAGGCAGTGTTAGTGCTTGTATGTGAGTGTGTCAGTAACGGTAGAGATGATGGCGACAGACTGCGGGTGAGCTGCCTCGTGGGACGCGTCCTGTCAGTTAATCCCTGCAGCGTCTCAGGCCACTTTGCGTCCTCAGTGAATTGTTCCCGTGCTGGACAGCAGCGGAGCAGCTTTTATCCAGCCCCCCTCGCTCCAGATTACATTGTTTTGACCTGGCTGCAACATGATCAGTCTGCCCCCATGGCTGACTACAAGGCATTATTTCAAACCCTGGTACAGGGGATTAAATTGAGCAAGAAATACTGAGGGAACAAATCAGGTCAAACTTGATCAGAAGCAGATGAGGTTTAAATGAAAGAACGTTTAGAAATCTGCATCTGTATGTAAAAAAATTATATGAAGGAAACTACCACCGTGATAATTATGAAAATTCTGCTACTGAACAGCCCTCAGGGTAGAGAGACACAACTACAGTATTACAGTGTTTGGAGGGTCACTTTGAAAACGTAACAAGTTATAGATTACTATTCAGTAATGCAACATAAAACTTTGATGCATCTCTTTATTTATGAATATTTCTGCCTAATTTTCATTAGCAGTTGTCATCGTTGAGCACTGAAAACATCAACTCCCAAGCTGCCTTAGGGTGTCATGGAACTACATGCTATTGTTTTGATTGAGAGATCTCTAGAGGCAGAAATTATTCTGTGCACTGAAGAGTCTTCAGTGCTTTGGCTGTTTTTATAGCTGTGCTGTATGCATCAGTCATAGTCTGCAGTGTAAAAAAAGACAAAATGGGTCCATTTCCTGCTGATGTATATTTTACACATTTTACACTTCATTTATTTTATTTTACCCACATGGTAGACACTGGGAGGCTTTACCAGGAAAATTATGATTTTCGCTATGACTTATTTTGAGGTGTAGGAGTGGACAAGATGATTCTCCCTCTAAACCTCCAGTTTTCTGATTTCTTTTCCACTTTTCTCCCCATAATCATCCTCCTACCCCCCACTGGTCTCACACTCACTCCCTACCTTCCTGTATTTTCTTCTCTCCTCTCCTCTTCTGTCTTTCATCCTCTTCAGGGGGGAGGTGGATGAATTATGTGGACTGCTGGTCTTGCAGCTCACAAGTCCAACAGGTTACAATGCTTCCGACACTCAAATACTCGCATCGCTGCTCCAAATAACTGACTAGCTGACTTTCCATATGATGTAACGTGTGCATGTCTGGACCCTGTATGTTGCTCGTATGTGTCTGGTCCTTGGTCTTATATTGTTGCCTTCCACAGGAGATCCTTAGATTTATGGGACTGAAAAAATCTGGAGTAATTTTTTTCTTCTTTATTTTATGTGTTGTACTGAGAAAATATATCTCTTTTAATCCTCCTCACTCCCCCTCGTGTTTTATATCTGATTGAATTAGAAGAGATAGCGAAAATGTTGAGAAAAGGGGCCACTGGATAGGCTTGTCAGAAAAATAAAGAGGTTGTAATTTGTTTGAAAGAAAATTCATTTTCAAACCTCTTTTGAAGCAAATAAAGGGACATGTCAAGCGTTTTAGCAACTCTCTAACAGGAGCAGATTATCCTGATGTATATGAACATTTGTGCACTTCCAATTTAACAGAATTTAATGAGATTTTAGTTCAGCGAGCAAATCAGCACAAGATGGGGAAAAAAAATCATTTACATAAAGATGTTGCTCATTAGCAAACTGATGTTACACCATCTCGCTCAGTCTCCTCTGCTTTAAAAAAAGAGCTTTTGTTATGTAGCTCAGAGACTCTGTCACCGTCTCAGTGCAGGTCTTCTCCTCTCATGCATTTAGAAAAACAGCCACAGGAATGGAAAACGCTCTCATAAATCCATTCCCAACTGTATGTGACATATAGGCTGCCTCTATATGTGAGCTAGTAAAGAATGTTTCATTTCTTTATTTATCACCAAGGGGCCAATGCTTGTGAAATCAATCAGTGCAGTGCAAGAGCGAAATGGCAGCCGAACATGACAGTTGGCAAGAGAGAGATCGGACTGTTTTACATCTCTTATGTCCTCAGAGAGAACGTGTGACCTTCAAACCAACAGGAGGAGAGCAGGGAGCGAGCGATTTGTACTCTCGTGTCCATCATCTGCTGTGGAAGAGGAATGATGCCCCTTTGTGACCTGTAACAAATACCATGTCGTCCTCTGCGTATAAACGTATGTGAACAGGAGAGAGTGAGTGTCACTCAGCATGACAGATGAGGCCCCTGAAGAGTTTAAACATGAAACATGGATGAAATGTTGGTGACTGTGTGCTGTAGGCAAGAACAAATCTGAGAATAAAGAAGATTTAAATGGAATCATTCATCTGTTATCTTGTTTGCTGAGCAGCTTAGTGCCCTTTTTTTTAAAATAACTGATTGGAGTTACTCATTAAGTGCATCTGCAGATGCCAAGCATCCACCCGAGAACATTTAAATTAGTGTTTAATGCTGTGATGCCAGTATAGCATGAAAAATAAAAAAAATAAAATATGCACAGCAACTGTGTTTACTCATACATTATTGAATCCTAAACAAGAGGTTTCCTCTCAACAAACTGAGATGTGATTATTATTATTAAATGTGAAAGGAAACAGTGCACACACTAAACGATGTACTAATGAACAAATATTGTGCTTAAAATTAGATGAGCTCATGGAACATCCTACTTTTTAAATGATACTAATTCAAAGAAAAGAAAGTGGCAGAGACAAAAGAGTAGGATCAAGGGGATCAGATAAGGTTATTAGCTTACAATACTTTGCTTTTATATCAAGAGGTACTTGAAAAAAGATTACTGTTCACTTATTCGTATGCTAAATATGAGACTACTGCCAGCAGTTAGCTGAGGTTGGCGTAAAGACAAAAACATTGCTTTGAGCCTGTCGGTAGCACAAAACACCTACAAGCACATCTGAAGCTCACTAAGCTGCTAATTGTAGCTACTGATCTTCTTATTTAACTCCTGTCAGGAAGTTTTATAAATGTAGCCTATTTCCCAAAAAGCTAAAGGCTTTCTTGGTGCTCCTCTACTTTTACCTCTTTTCCTTTGTCTTGCTTTATATTCTCGTTATTTGTTGTGGCTCTGCGTTTTTCTCAAATACTTCCGAATGGTGCAATGTTTGTTTCAACCATGTCAAATCACTCGAAGCAAACTGGCTATTACCTACTTTTGTAGTAATTTTTGTAAGAGCTCAGCTCATTTCATATCTCCATGAAAAAGTATATTTATAGATCAACCCTCCACCTCTCCAGTCTGGTTTTATGGTATAGCATCATAAAATTCACCATGAAATGAAATGTGATGAGTCTGTTGTGAAGAATGAAAGGCAGGAATGATTTTTTTTTTACACTTAAATCTCATTCATTTCAAACAGAGGATTACTGTTGTCCCACTTTTTTCCTGCCCCCCGTGTTTGCTGTCACATCCCTCCAAACGTCTGTAGGAGGCTTCCCACCCATCCAGTAAGATGAAGGTGACTCAAAAAATGTTCGAACCTATTATCACCTTCAAACATGCTGCTGTGTGTGGTGAGAAAGCAGAGAGAGAGAGAGGAGAGAGGAGAGAGGAGAGGCAGGGGAAAAGCAGAGCCATGTTTTGAAGCTTTCTCTGGCTGCAGCCGCCTTTTCAGAATGATCACAAAGAAAGAGATGGTGTCCTTGTGTGTGCGCCACTCTGTGTGTGTCTGCACTGTCTGGCGTTAATGCTGCCAGACAGAGACACAACCACACACTACACCGGATGGCTTTAGAGAAGGTGGTGATGCACTTCGTAATGTGGCAGTGCAGGTTTTATAAATGCTTTGTCTTTAAAGTGCAATTACTGTTGATTTTTGCAAGCAAAAAAGCAGAAAATACTCTTTTATTAATGCATTTTTCTAAAGTGCATGCACTTTGGGTGATCCTGTGTTTTCATGCTGTGCAGGTTTGTGTTGCTTAAATGTGTGTGTTGTTACTGTAAATTAAAGGATGCGAGGGAAAATTAAGAATGTCCATTTCCACAGTGATCTGATTCTGAGTATTCTAACATCACAACAGTTTTTCTAACCATCTCTGTTATGCTGTTTTGATGAATCTGAGGCTGACGTGTGTTGAGCTGCTCTCCCCTCAAAGGCTGTTATGTTGGAAAATCAAACCCAAAAAATTACAGAATAAACAAACACAAACTGTTAAAATAAACTGCAGCCTCGCAAATGGGATCATTGTTCAGTGCTGATGAAGGTTTGCCTACAAATCTGTGTTTTTCTGAAATCCTGCTTCGCTCTTCGACTCGATTTGTATTTTGTGTGTGCTGGAAGACAAATGCAGCTGCTTTGTGTGAATCTACCAAGGTCAGATAATGAAGCTCAAATTCATTTACATTTTTCTAGCTTTTGGTTTTGTTATTTTTTACAGCTTTTGCACCCAAAGCTAGATATGAATACAAATGCTTTCATGGAAACTAGGACCTGTATTGCTTTATAATTGACACACAAAGGTAGAAAAGGAGGCATGAGTACCAAGCAGAGAAAGAGAGAGAGAGAGAGAGAGAGAGAGAGAGAGAGAGAGAGAAAAAGAGCAAGCACAGTGCACTATGCTGCTGATCCATTTCTGTCTGAGGGATAGTTACTTAGCCAAAACTCTGTCAACCTTCAATAATGGACTTCAGTGCAGGAGGTTAAATGTGGCTAATGTAATGAGTCAATGCCTGGACAATGTAAACAGTGGTCTCGGTTCTACTACTCTGCCAAAATAGTGAGGCAAAATGTGGTAACAAAACACATCGACCTTCCAAATCACCTGGCCTTTCAATAGATTTGTACTCGCTGAAAACATTCAATAGCACCTACGAAGATAAACCTCCTGTTGCATGGTTCAAGTAGTTTGACACGTAGAGTTTTGTGTCACTTTTAGATTTTTTGTTGCTTGTGCTCTTAAAGCTGAAAGGTGACATAGAGGAAAGTCCTCTGACAAATCAGACCTTGCCTTGCTTAGTAATAGATATAGAATGTGGTGGAAATGAGAAATGGCCATACATTAAAAACCGCACTAACATTTGTGCAGGTTTTGATGGGAGTGAAGCTTAAATCTGACACCTCTAGATCTGCAGAAATTACAGAGCAACGGTGCCGTTTCGACCAATCCAGCGTTAATCTTTCAATTATCAGGCTTTTTGAAAAATTGTTGTTTTATGTTTTTGTTTCATAGTGAATGTAGGGCTGACATTTTCTAATGGCTGCACAGTGAACATTTTTACTGCTCCAGGCTGCCTTCTGGGTCTATCTCTGTACCAGTTGTTCTAGCCCAGGTTCATACATTAGACGGAGTAACCCCATCAGACTTCTTTTATGTCAGGCACAGTGGCCCGCAGGTGACAGTAGCTGAATTATGAAAATGTAAAAATTTAATAGCAATTGCTGATTACTGGAGACGTTCTCCAGATATGCTCCTTGATTTTAGCATTTGCATTTCTTCATCGTTTGAACTTTAAAAGCCATGTTAGCCCTGAGACCAATTAATTCTCTAAACACAGACGAGCACACACACGTTGTAAATGCTGCAAGCACCACCTCAGTGGTCAGCACTACGGAAATAAATATACTAATTTCTAAACAGTGCAGTTTTGCTCTAAAGCACCCAATTTAATTTGATTTGTGGTTTATTTTTTATGACAGATTTAAATAGCATTGGCATCTTTTCCACAAAATGTTAGTAAACCTCTTATCTCCCAAATAAAAGGGACAAATAAACCCGAGTGCAGGTTTGTTTACTTTCCACTACCTCCCAGTCTGTCATGATGCAAGCAGACACACTGTCTGTTCAGCCGTTGTTCTGAGGACGTTGTTTATGAGACTGTGTGTGCTGCCAGATGCTGCATTGTAATTGAAAGGAAACCGTCTGGACTCTCCTTCCTCCTCCTGCTGCTGCTGGCACTTCAGGAATGTTCAGTCTAAGCGGAGCTTTACTGACTCATTTATTTATACACTCTCTTTTTTGTTCCCTCTGTCTCTCCACATATTTTCTCCTCATGGCACTATTTGTTTCGCTCAACTTCGTCCCCATATTGAACTTTTTGCAAAATTTCTCAACTTTTAAACTTTTGGCCTAAACGACAGAGGATTTTCTAGTTTGTTTTGCATGGCATCATCCCAACAAACCTATATTATTCATATGTGCTGACATTCGTCTTATCTTACACCACACCCAATGATTGGAGCTCTTTGGTGATGGGATATATGAGACAGCAGTGGGTTATATAAATAAAAAAACACACACATACACTCACAATTGCAAGTAACACTTTTGCACAGTCACTTGCAGTTTGCAAACACACCTGCAGATGCAAACAACCGCTGTCTTCTATATGGTTACCATGGCGATATCGAGCTACATCCTCCTCCACTTTCCTGAGTGGCGGCAACGGCAAGTTGTGGGAAACAGAGGTGAGACGATGGTGATGGAGAAAAAGAGGAGGGATGTGAGGAGGAATGTTTTTGATTAAGACACACACACATGCACCCACACACGCACACACACACACACACACACACACTGACCATCACCTCTGCAATGACAAGGCAGCAGTGCCATTCACCACCAGCTAATAACAGATGCATTTCTCCTTTGTTTCACAGCAGCCTTTGATCATTGCTGAAGTGTCACATGTGACTCATGGATTGAAAGCAGGCATGAAGGGAAATGATGACAAACAAAGACATGATGTGGTTTTCTATTTGATGTTGTGTAACAAATGCTGTAAAGCCTAGTTAGGTGCATTGTTTAAACATAAGTGCAATCTGAAATATTGCATCTGTACAGTCAAAGATCCAGGAACAGTCTTTTAGTTACAAGCTGTTTTACTCAATATTTTACTATAATAAAGCATCAAACGATGGCGTGACAAACCCACAGAGAATTATGAACTGAATATCCAGTTTACCTGCGTGCAGTAGTGTTTTTCTGTATCTTGTTTTGGTTTTACAGCCCACAACCTCACTGTTTTGGTTTAGTCTTGCAGCTCTGTCGTCCTCAGATGCAGATCCAGATGCAGGCAGCTGTTTTTAGATTGAACAGCTACAGCAAACTCAGCATAAACAACATGCCCATCACCAAACATTAAACAGACAAAGTTAGTAGATGACAAACATTGTAGAGCAGCTGGAAAGACAGGTATTTTCTTCAGGATTTGGTGAAGAGTGAAACAGACATTTAAGAAAAGTGGATATTGGTATTGTTTTAACAAGATGGGCTGAAAAACAGTTATCAATTAAGAATCAAATGCTCATTTGAGTAACCCTTTAACCACTGTATTTGATAAACTAATGTAAGAGCTAAGAAATATGTTTAGTTCCAGTAGACAGTAACACACACAGGTACATTTTCTTGCTTGTCCAAGATAAACACACACTGCACACAGAACAGCTGCAGGCTGGATCCGTCTGACTGACAGGTGACAGCGACACCTTTTTGGACTTCCCATCAGCTGACCAGGTTTTGTTGACAGGCTGTAGTGACAGAGGTCGATGTCGGTGGAGAAAAAGTGCAGATCTACTGTTGGCATGGAATGAGTTATCATGAAAACCTGTCCCCAGGAGCTTTCTTAGTCAGTATATTTGTGCATCAGCTTCCCTGTGTGTTGTTTCTGTGTGTGTGTGTGTGTGTGTGTGTGTGTGTGTGTGTGTGTGTGTGTGTGTGTGTGTGTGTGTGTGTGTGCATGTTTGCTGCTCACATGT